>JBBJLS010000032.1:1058135-1072197 GCA_037577275.1 Bryconaethiops microstoma | reverse complement strand
ACACACACACACACACACACACATACACACACACACACACACACACACACACACACACACACACACACACACACACATACATATAAAACATATTTTAAGAAATAGATTATTTAATCTTGCTGTTTTGCTGGTAAAACCTATGCCGATAAATTCACAAATCTTCAACAATGTGACCAACTGAGCCCCTAATCTGTAGGGGTGAATCCCTTTTACTTAAACGACAGATATAAACATATGCAATTCATTAAAATTTTATTTTAATATTTCAGTCTGAGACTATATAACCCAAAACTGTCATTTAGAGGTTTAAATGGATCTTGTTCAAAGCAGAAAAAAATCAGCTGGTGTAATTTCATTTGTTTCCCCCAGACCCTCCTTCTCAACTCAATATAGTAATTTGCATGGCTAATGACTGTGGCAACTATTAAAAGAATGGCTATTAATATCCATATTAGAGAGAAGCCAAAGTTACTGGAGAAAAAAGACAAAATGAAAAGAAAACTGAATGTAATTAGGCAGCACTTTGCCCTTCTTCAAGCAACCACAAAACAGGATAAGAATAGACTTCCAGCAAGTCATTATGGGGATTGACTGTGGGGACGACAGCACAAAAGACAGTTCTGAAAAGCCATATATATCTCTGGCAAAAAAAATTAGGCCGAGGGGATGGAAGGAGCGAGAACATCAAGTACAGTGTGACATGCTTATGAGAAACAGAGGAGTGAGTGATGATGACCCGAATCCAGTGTGACTTACTGAAGATAATGCACTTTTCTGAAAGCGCCCAGTGTGATCTGACAAGAGCAAGGAGAGCAGCAGTCTGACAAATCTCTTAAAAAGCCACCTTAGCCACCTGACACCTATTTCTGCAAACGCCGCTAATCAATTGTAAGCAAATTGCTCGAAAAACAGCCCACAATCTCACAATATACAGCTCACTCCTTTTAGCTCTTTAGATGAATATATCAGTCTCTTTAATAATAGCTTAAACTTGACAGCAATGCAACAGCTTTACATTTTATTTTCACATGGTGCTTTGCCACATGCACAGCTTATTTATAAGCCCCAACACGCAATCCGAAGTACCACTGCTAACTGCTGGGAAGAGTCCAAATCCTGAAGGTGTCATGATACTAGTGGTATGTCATACCAGCGCAGTCTTGAGTAGCAGAAATGTGGAGCGAGTGAGCGAGAGGATATTTCAGATGCTGTTTGATAGCTTTGGCTGGCCAGATTTTGGGTAGTGTTACAGTGACACACTGAACTCATTTTTGGTCACACGCCCCAATTTGTCAACATCTGAACTCACACTCTTCTCTTTCATAACAAGTTTGTGTATTTACATGGATCCTGAAAAATGAGACCATTACCCAATTGATGTTTAGGCTATGGGATTTTCATGCAGAGTTTGTGAGTCATAAGCACTATCTCAGGTAGCAAAAGAAGATTCCACATATATACCAAGCACTATTACTACAGCTAAACTATCAATTTTACCTACCGTGTCATCAGTGAAACACTACAGTAATGTTCCCTTTAGCACATTAAAATCTGCTGCCAAAAATATTTTTTTAAAGCTGTTTTCCAGTATCAAAATATATACACCATAATTGAGAAATCACCTTAGTAAAGGAGCAGTGTACATTAAAACACAAAAAATGGTGCTTTTCTGTCCCACCATTAATGTACCCCTTTAATGCTGACAAATGAGCTGTCCAAATTTTAAGCTTGTATTTAGGAAACCTTAAATGATGGGTTAAACAAAAAAAAAAGGCACTGAAGCTACAAAGTGCTACCATCTCTAATAAACACTGGAAGTCAACAGTCACCCAAATTGTTTCTGTAAACATACTTCTCCAAAACGTTTCTCAATCTGCAAAGCATATCTAGCTCTTCATTCAGATCGGGCAGACCTGTTCACGTTGTTTAGGATGCGGTATGACTTGAGATATAAATAACAAAACTTTACTGTCATAGGCAATCAGTTTAGACATCACCTGAACTAGTATTCGCAAAGCAGGAGATTCCTCTGTCTTTATGATAGTCGTCACAAAAACTGTTTCAGTATCAACATTCTTACACCTTTGTCATGTATATAGCTAACAGTAAATCATACTGAGTCCTAAATCACATGCACAAATCTGCACTACCTTAATGAAGAGATGTTTCGGGTCTGTGTTTATAAAAATTATTTAGGTGATTGATGCCTTGCAGTGTTGCAGTGTATATTAGCAAAGTCAGCCTTATAGCTCCAGTTCTAGACAAAAGAAGCAAGATTTGGACACCAAACATGTAATGGCTGATTGACTACATCTGGGGAAAAATGTCTAACCTATTACTTTAAAATGCAATGACCTTTATGCATAGCTCACACTCATTACTACACATTGTACATTAGTTTAATAGCAGCTAATGAATCATTTGTAGTAGTTACTGAAGAATGAGTATTAAAATGAATGAAAGAACTTCCCCTCATTGTTAGATAAATCGGGACCACTGTCCTCACTGTGGTAACCTCTAATTATCCTCTACCGACACAAGTCCAGACACTGCAAGCTACTGGTCCTGTCTGTATCCACCCACACTGTGGCAACTAGACATTATACACCCTCAAATACGCTGTAGAATATAATGTATCTACAAGAGGCTGTATAGAGAATGAGACAGCACACACACACACACACACACACACACACACACACACACACACACACACACACACACACACACACATACTGGCAGTGTACAGATTCACACTCGCACTCAGTGGGGCTGATAATGGTACTCAGTCAGCAGTGCTCTCACACTGTGAGCTGTGCCACTCCAGAGGAAATACCCGTGTCTTCCTGCGTTGCCATGGCAGCTGTCTCGGCTTTGCAACCAGGCTGCTGATCAGCAGAGAGCAGGGTTTTGTCCCTGAGCTGCTCTGTGTCTGCCTAAGCCTGCAACATTAACAACTATAACCCAGCAGAACCGAGCATTTGTCCTTTCCATCTAGCTCTGCCTGAATCACCTGTCAGGACCCCAGCAGCTTACGACTCATTAATGTTGGCCATGTAATTTGACATCTACAAACATGCTGTCAGAACAAAGGCTCTTGTCTTCGAAATGGCAACTTTACAGGAGAAGCATAAAACCTTCTTTATCTATAACAGGAGTTAATATCATTTTTTTAAATTTTGAAATATTTCTATTAGTCCATTCACCATGCTGAATTTCGACTCAGTGTAAAGGTCAGCTGGTATTTCCAAATTCTGTGAAAAAGTAAAAATGATTTTGTTTTCACTGACAATGCCTGCATTTTCTAAAAGATATTACATATTCTATCTTACATATTATCTTATGTGTGAAACCATTTGCTTAAGGCATTTTAAAAATAATTTTTGATACAGAAATACTGTGCTTTGCCTTTCACAAACAGCACATGAGTAGAGGGTAGAGGATGCAATGTCTATACTGCCTCTATTTTTGCTATTAAACCAATGTTCTGATTAGGTCTTCTTATGCTATTTTACATGACAATTAAAAATAACTGCTATTTGTCCTTGTTTATTGTATGCGATTAGTACAAACGCCTGATTTCTAAACACATGACGGTGAAATGTATCAACAGAGGAACATAACTGTGGTCACCTAAATTATTGCAATCAGACAAAAATGCGTGAGTTAGCTGAATAAGCGTGACAGCTCCACTCTTAAGTTAATCAAAACCGAAGCCTTGTATAACTGAATAGAGCAGATTTATGTGAGATTTACATTGCACAAAAGACTATGCTTCCTGGACCACTGTTCTCCTCATCTGTTCCACACTACTGAGGAAAGGCAATGCCTAGTTCAACTAATAGCATTTCTTGGTTATTGTGAAAAGAGTTATATGCAGTTATATTCAAATGATTTGTTAACCAGCATCAGACAATCACACAACAGAACCAAAACAAAAGTGTAATGAGCTGGTAGTTTTTGCACATTTGGTAAAAAAAAAAAGACTACACCTTCCTCCTATCTTCAAGGAGGTCAATGCCGCTCTCAGTTTCAGTTTTCATTTCCCAAGGCCAGGCTCAATGTATGAAAAGCGGCAGGGAATAATGTTCAATAACAGGTCAATAGCTAGTTAAAATTCACATGAAGTCCTATACTGAAAAAGAGCCATCATCACCTGGAGGTTCTGTTTTAGCACCGCTGCTCTCCTCGCATAACTTGCTTTAGGTCTGCTACACTACCTTTGGTATATTCTTCTGTTACTTAGCTTTACCAGACTCATTTTGCTGTGGAAAAGCAATCTTCTGATGCAAGATAAGCATGTTATTAAGTGGTAATGTGGCTGCCTGAGCCATTCAATAGAAATCTTATAAAGGTTTCCCACCGATTTCCCCTGAGATCCAGTAAAATTAGAAGTGAACTGGTATATGTCAGTGTTTATCTTGGTTTAAAAGATATGCAATAAACATGCTACATGCTACAGCTTCAACTTTAGGTACTGTATCATTAACATGACAAAAATCAACACAAGCCCTGAAAACTGACCCAACACATTTCATAACAAGACTGAACAAAACTGAAATATTACATTTAACAAGTTACAAGAATGTTAAGCATGATAGTATGTATGAATATAGCTTGGCATATTATGCTGCTTTAGGCAAGTCCTCCGAAGTGTTACAGAGGCACATTACCAGACAGCTCTCCTAAATAAAGGTCATGCAAAATGCTGCACATTGGTGTTGTTAATTTTCAACTGTAATATGCCTGGAACAGTCCAGTTTTAGCACTGGCGTGCACCCTTTCACTAAGTGTGTTTCCAGTCTCAGGGACCTGAGATAGGCCTTACGTTACTTTTGGAATAATTAAATTACTAATACAGGATACTTTATCATCATGTTCAAATACATCTTTAAGCAAAAAAACCCCACATTCTTAGCATGTAATTCATATATGGTCAGTTAGCGAACTTGTGTGTACCCAGGATAGTGTTTGAATCAAATGGCAATTCTACAGAGGGAGATCACCTTTGGATTCATAAAGATATGTCTTCCAGACAAGCTGCCAGTGTTGAATTACAGGGGTCCAGGAAGAGCTTAGCTTAGAGATTTCAGCTCCCTTGAAAACAATAATATATGGAATGTGAGGGTTCACAGATATGTAGAACATGAGGCTATTTCCTAGTGAGAGCATCCTCTTGATAAGGAGGACCACAACAAAGTAGGAACAATGAATGCAGTATGAATATTTTTTACTGTAATAACACTCTTTAAAATTCAAAAAGCTGCTTTGCGTTGACAAGGTTTTGCAATATTCTAGGTAATTAGGGTAATAAAAATCTGTGTAATTCCTGAATCGTCAAGTGCCTGAGTCAGAATAGGTGACAAAATGCATAATTCATTCCTGAATTATTTTGACTGCTGAGATGTTAAATTGTCATTCAGGCAGGGAGGTGGAATGTGTACAGTAGATGTCAATAGTGATTTATTTTTCCAACCAGCAGTGCTTAGCAGTGTGACCATGCAAATACAGTGTGAGACAACAAACATGCAGAATAAGGCATGAAAAGACAAACAGAGCAATATTATAATCCTTTATATAAAACATTATTAGTGTCCTGTCAGTCTTGGCAGGTGAGTGTGTGCGGTTAGAATAACTGCACTGCTTTTGACACGCCACAGTGGGCAAATATGAAAAAGATCCCTGCTCTGTGAGAGCTATCATCAGTGTAACGGCTGTATGATGGAAAGGAGACATGCTCCGCAGCCTCGCCAGCTAGCCAGAACGACCAAAGTCATCTGAGTTCAGCGGCTGTGCGAGAGGAAAGACCTGCACAGCACAGCGGGGAGAGATAAGTAAACAGCTGTAGGGGGTACAAGGAAACTGCGTTTTAGAGAAAGCCGAGGGTGGGGTGTCGTGAACAAGAGTGAACTTGAGGGAAGCACTGTGTTCTTTGGCAGAGTGTTTAATGGAGTTTATGAGCATGATTATAAAGCAGTGGGGAGAAGAACATTACATGAATGATGCTTCCCTATCCATACATACTAGAGGTTAAAGGTCCAGAGCCAGTGCAAATTGAGACAACAAACAGTAATACGTCTATTAATAAAGAAAAGATCAAAGGGTCTGCACCTATAGATTATAACTAAAGCCCACCGTACACTGTGTGGTAATAGTGGTCTTACACTCGCATTCAAAAGTTTGAAATCACTATTTTTTTCCTTACACACAGTGAGGTAGACACCAAAAGTAGACACCAAAATGTAAACAGATTTATTCACAATTTAAATGATTTTTAAGAAGTTATAAAATGGTGAATAAATATTCTGTCACTGTTGTTAAATCAGAATCAGAATCAAAAAACTTTATTTATCCCGGAGGAAATTGTGTATTTCTCAACTTATAATGAAATGTATTTCTCAACTTATAGTCATTTCTTCCCATGAAATTACTTCCGATGAAAATCTTTGTGACTAATGAGAGCCCTTTTTCAAATATGGAGTATTTTGAATATTAATTTTATTCTCAAAAGCCATACAGCTTTCTCAATTGCCTTGGAACAACAGAATATTAGTGGAATTACAAAAAATATACAGCAAAGTAAAATAGCAGTAGAATAACAGAATATTAGCATAGAACGAGGGAGTAAAAGTAATATAGTGTATTAAATTAGGAGTTTGTCAATATAAGGGACTGTTTTTAACAAAGAACATAAAACCCTTTCCCACATAATTCTGTAAAGAGTATATCTCTTTAAGTCAGTAGAGTATTTTGGTTTGTAAAGTACATGTCAATTAATGTATTGTGTGTGTGTGTGTTTGTGTGAAACTGAAAAAGTATAAATAATGAATAGATATAAAGAAACCATTAGTAGTTTTTGCTCACCAAATTACCACAATGATAGCAACACTAGCACTAAACTGTACATCCCTTTTTCCACACTGGGACAAATCTCAGATATCTCGCTATGTAGTGTACTATGTAGTGTAATATCCAGCTATGCCTGTGCCTAAGAGGTTGCGTTTAACCAAGCCAAAAAAAGAAAGTGGGCCCAATTGCTGACTAGAATGGGCCTTGAAACTACAAGGACAGTTAGGGTTGAGGCAAAATTCAAACCCTTTAGGTATGTGTTAAAAAGTGTTACACTAATGTGCTGAGCCTCTGGGTTGATATAAGGTGTGCTCAGGAGATGGAAGTTCTAAAGCATGGATGTCAAACCCTTCCCCTAGTCCTCACCTTAACCCTAACCACAGACCTAACCTTAGTCCTTACCCTAGCCCAAACCCTAGCCCTACCCCCCTGGGAAAACAGCCGACAATCACCAATAAAATAGAAAGTTATAGTGTTAGACGAGATAATAAAATGCTTCATTAATTTTTTATATTTATGATAATAATACGGGTTGGATCCGGCCTGTGGGCCGTATGTTTGACAACCCTGCTCTAGAGTGCGGATCCCGAAAAGAGGTGGGAAAAGAAACTGAAGCTTCTGAAGGAAAACTTCTGAAGGAAGGCTCATCATGCTGGAGCAAAAGGACACAGAAACCAAAACTGATTTTCCCAACAAAAGAATGAGAGGGAAAGACAGAACAAAACGATCAAAAAGAAAAGGAAAGGTTTTATTTATTTGTTTTTTATTTTTATTTTTCAAAGGAAAGAGAGGATAGAGGCATACCACCGAAAGCCAGCAGAGAAAAACACAGCTAATGACTTGGGATCTTGAGGAAAGAAACAGAAGCCACTTGAGATGAAAGGAGAAGTGGATTCGAGAGGATCCAAACAGAGAAAAGGGCTTTGAGAGTAAAACTGTCAGGACCCTACTGGAATACCTGCTTTATCTTTCGTCTGCTGTGTGGTTTCCTCAAGTACGGAGGGGCACACGTGTAAGTGATTGTCCAAAAGGGTTTAGTGGCAAGGTCAATCTCTCGCAGGACCCTTACACAAACAGAATACGATATTTACATACTATGTTAGAATCAGAAAATATTATTGATCCCAGAGGAAATTGCTTAATATATAGGGGATAAACAGCCATTTGAAATGTACTCTGAGCTTACTGCTGTTTAAAGCAGAGCTAACTAAAACAAGAAAATTTGCAAGATATTCAAACAATATGTTTTTTTAATTTTACTATACTTGTATATAAGAAAGCTCTTCCAAAGGGAGATGGAAAATTTGCTTGCAAACTAATTTATCCTTTATTTAATATACAGTTTCTACCGATGATTTTTCATGAATCAGTTAATAAAAAATAAAATAAAAAAACATCAGCTGAAGATAGAAAGTTAGTCTAAGCTACAGTGGGCTGTGTTGTGGCTTCCTTGGTTGCTTGGGGTAGAGGGATGCAGATTTTCTTATACGAAAATATTGTGTTAATTATTTTTAGATATCCTCCAGGCCTCAAAAAAGTGTTTTTGAAATTCCTGCTCTCTTGCTCACTTCTGGTCTGTGGGTCAAAAAAGGTATAAAACAATAGATAGGAAAAGATCTGATGTAGCATGCCTGAATTTTGGCTAAAAGGTATAAAAATGTCAGTGTAAATGGGGTTTTTCTGCACTGCAATGGTACAACTGAAGCCTGGAAGGCAAAAAGCAGAGTCTGAATGTGTGATGTGAGATTCTTGTATGGGAAGAGCCACCTGTGTTGGGAGATAAACAGAAGTGGAGTGGCTGGCATATATTAGACCTAAAGGTGGAGAGGACTTTGAGTGACAGGTCTGACATTTGAGCAGCAAGTGAAGTAAACAGGGCATTTAGAGGGAATAAACATGCACCAGACAGGGGCAGATATGCAACACCCGATTGACTGTTACCATAGTGCTGTGGTACCCCCTCATTACTTGGCTTATCACGGTTCATTAAGTAGAAGGTGAGGCAATGCAAATTCATGAGTGCTGCAATCCCCATTGGAAGATCACAAACACATGTAAAGTGGGATAATGCTGATTAGAGCATATAGCAGTGTTACACTTATTTTCTCTCTCATTCCCCCGCTCTCATCCTGCATTGTGGTATATTTTGGCAAAGAACTGCTTCAATAGATTCCCTAGAAAGGTGTGATTACACGGCAGTGACAGCACAGCACATTCACTGTTGACAAAGGTGACACTGTTAACACACTTCTGCTACCTGTTTTTACACTTTTACTCTTTGCTGATGCTGAAGGTTGCATCATAATCACCACCTAACTGTCAGTTCCACTTGCTGGCGTATGAGTCACACAATGATGTGACGGGGGAAATAACAGAACCTAATTAACATCCTCTGAAGCCCCGCTAGTCCCCCGATCCAGTAGTCGGGTCTTCCAACGGTATAGCTCAGCACCTCACACAAACACACTCCCCTTAGTCTGCTGACATTTCAGCTCCATTGGCAACACAACACAATCAATCGTTTTTGGAGCCTAGAGCTTCCTCCAACGAGGCAGACGTAAATGGTCTATGTTTTCCCTTGTGACAGAAAGCACTGAAACGAAGGCACTGAAATGCTAGGACCTGAGAGATGTGAGGTGACTGTATGAGGCTGAGGTGGAAACAAAAGTCGAGAAGATTGATTTTGCCATCACAGCACATATCAGTCGTCATTTTATGACTTGTTTGTAATTAGGCTGACACTAGCAAAAAAAGAGAAATCAATACTGCATTGATTAAATGACTTACACAGAACACAGATAGTCAAGCTCTAAGGAATATCACTAAACAAGCATAATCCAAAGCAAAGGCAATTTAACATGCTTCAGCTTATTAACTTCTGGCAGTTTTCACCAATGACAACGGAATCGTTATTTATTGGTGTCACTCATAGCTCTTTAAAGAAGTGTAGAAATGCAGCTAGGCTTTCTACAGATTCTAGACGTTCAACAGATGCCACAACTGTGTTTTTCTCGGTTGTGTCTCCTATGCCATGCCCTTAACCTTCCTGGTCTCCAGAGTACAGAACCTGCATTACCGTCCATTTCTCAGTAAAGCCCAGCTTGATATAGATAACTTTGATGATGTTTGTGATGTCTTATGTCATATGTGGATATTTACTACCCATTCCTCTCTTAGCCCTCAGCTGGAATCTGGAATACCTGGCTTTCAGATAGCACTTGACTTGAGGATCACTCAAATAGCTACACTCACAATGGGACCTAAATTTGGTTTTGGAAGTTGTATTACTGAGCCGATAAATTAACGAAAATCATTCTATAAGTGCGTTTTTGTCTCCACGTGCCAGTCACACACATGACAGTGTTTATATCAGTCTTGCCATCCATTACATTTGCCATGTTTTTATAATTTCTTTACATCAGAAGAAACTGTGCAGGCTCGATACCCAATATGAATCTAATTTAAATGGTATTCACAGTTTATCTGTGTACATACTTTGAAATAGCACAGCAAAATGTATGTAATAATGCAGATTCTAAAGTTAAGAGTTTTAGTAACATATTATTAGAACAGAATTTTAATTCAACATAGGAGCTTTCCTGCAAGGTGGGAATCAATATCCAGTTTGAAACCTATAAGGCACTGACCAAATGTGATTAAATGCCTTGGATGTCTCCTCCTCATATGTTCACGAAAATGTTTTTCTAAGAATTCCTGTTACCAGCGACATGGAAATCTGTCCTGGCCCTGCAAGTATAGGCTAATTCATGGGTTATGCCAGGGTTCAGGCCTGACATTCCTATTCTCTCAGACCCGTACTGCTGTGGACACACTTCCCTGCCCTTCCAATGAGTGCCATTCCCTTCATGTTGCTAATTTCATATCCATTAATTAGATTTTTAATTGGTGACCTTTGAGAGCCAGGCGGCCTTGCAAAGATTCAACGCTCTCTTGAACCTCACCAACCCCCTGAGCTGTATTACAAAGACTTGAATAAAGCACTTCTGCAGGCTTTATCTCTAAAATTCAAAGAGTGGCTTTGCACCTTTCATTAGAACTGGGACAGAAAGATGCATCAAGTTGATGATGAAGTGTTTGCAGCTGTCTTGTCCTATTCTGTAATGCTAAAGCAAAGGCCATGCACTATTAACGCAGATGAACAGAGAAATGAGTAAAACAACTAAAATGAATAATTAACATGCTTACATTTTCATAAACAAAAATCACCGCAAACCTGATGAACTCCCAGCACTGATGAAACAAGTATTAGCTGTGAAAGACACAGTAATTTTTATGGAGATGTGCCAATTTATTAACAGCTATGGAATGCTAACAGATTATTAGCACCTAACAAAATCAGATGTTTTCTTTATATTTAGATGTTTTCTTCATAAGCCGATTCTTCAAAGCTTGCTATCAGATTTCTATTGACTGAATGGACACACACTGGCGTAACAAAAGAACGTCACCCAAGAAAAAAAGCACAGCAAGAATCTATGATCACACTGGCTATCATACCTGGGTGAGATATCACAACCTTGCTGCATGAAAGCTCCTAGAGAAAACCACAGGCTGTTGAAGATGCCAAACTCATTGGTTTGCTCTGGGCTCTGCTGAGGCTGGTTCTGGCCGCCTTGTCCCATCAGGCCCGTGGAGGATGAGGGCTGATTGGGATTGGCCTCGGCACCTTCTTCGTAGTCCTCGGCGTGCCACTCATATGGGCTGAAGCGACTAACCAAGAAAAGCACCACACTCACGCCAATGTAGGCGAACACTATACACATCCAAATCTCATAGGCCAGAGGGTCCAGGAAGGAGAAGACGCCTGGCTTAGACTTGGTGGGCTTCTTGATCATGATGGAGATCCCAAGACTCATAAAGGGTTTGGAGAAGTCGATGACTTCCTCTCTCACCAGGGTGATGGTCAGTGGTGCCACGGCCACATCGGCTTTCTGCAGCAAATCAGATATAGAGTGACAGACTCAGCACAACAATAAGAACTGCAATAAAAATAATGGTTACATTGAAATAGTAGTGCCAAAGCCAAACATTTAAATACCAATACCATTAAAATTTTGGAATAGGCATATAAACTATTTGCATGAAAATGTCCCCTTAATGTTTGTGAAAGTTTTAATTGCTCAGCAAACAGTGAAGTCTCAGTTTTCTTTGGAAATTTCCATCTGAGCTCATTAATGTAAGGAAAAAGCTGCAGGTGATCATAAAATACATTTTATTCTGAAAAACACATTATATAAATCAAGTATTTTGTGCAACCCTCTTTAGCCAACAGAGGAATATTCTCTCGTAATGTTTCAGAAGACAGGATCACCTGTCATGATGTTTCCTTTGGGACAGCCCAAATTCATATAATGTATACCAGTCATTAGGAGAGTTGAGCCCTGGAATTATTTCAAAGTGTATTAGTTTAAGAGTGCAAGTCAGCCAATCATTTTTTGCTCAAGCAGACTTTTATCCTCTGCTGTTTTAATCTCTTTCGCCATCAGATGTGTTTTTTCCCACACATTTTCAGGTGCACAAAAGCCCTCAATGCCTGGAATTTAATGAATGAAAAACATTTGTGACTATCATTTTGGTTATTAGTAAGTTTGGTTAAAATAGTGGGGGCTGATTTCCCTTCCCAGCTCAGGTGATTAATACACTGCACTGAAAAATGAGTTCTGTGGTTTAATCCACGTAATTTTTTAACACAAACTTTCTTTTGGCCATTAATAGTCAAATAATGGTACTGCTTCTCCTTCTACAATTTTTTATAAATTTTTGGAACAGTTCCAATGTGTATTGCTTATGCATACAGATGTTTGAAGTATTGATCAGGAGCTAAGCACTGATCATTTAAAATCACTTTACACTTTTAAACAAACGCCATTAGGTGAGATGAGCCCATGACCGGAATAAGTAAAAAGTTCATTAGTTTGGGAGTTTAAATGAAGTAGACATGTTTTTGTGGGCATTAATGTTTTTCTCTCCATTTTTGGGTGACTTTGACCATAAATAAGATAAGATAAACCTTTATTAGTCCCACAAGTGGGAAATTTGCATTGCTACAGCAGAAAGTGGACAGAAACAAAGAGCAGCAAAAACAATCAAATAAAACTATACAACAGTACAGTATATAAAGTACACTATACAATACAAATAGTACAAAAATATAAATATGGATTTGTGTATTGAAAATATATATATACATATTAAGTGGCCTGGTAATAGTGACTGAATTAACTGCCCTCTCCGTGGGCAGTTGCCCTCTCTGAGTGCTAGTGTGCTGGGCTGAGAATGAAAGCACTGCTGATTTGATCCCCGCTGTGAGGAGATTGTTTAAAAACTGCCATGAAACCAATGTTTGGGTGCCTCTCTCTCTCTGGGCAAAAGTTTGGGTACATGCCATTTCTTGGACAGTGTCCAAAAGTTGCTGATTTAATTGGTATTTGAAAATAAATGTGGAGAGAGAGAGTAAGAGACACAGAGAGAGAAAGAGTGCATCAGTGTGCAACACATAAGTAAGCACTTAAGAACATCATGGCACCCACCACAAAATAATAAACATGCAACTGAATAGCGTTACTTAACCGAGTCACAATAAATCAACTGCAGTCAACTATCTGAAACGTATGTAAGATAATACAATACTGTAACTATGTCTTCATTGTTTATTTACAAAACGAAGTGACCAAAGCAGCAGCAAGCTTGCTCTGTAAGAGACAGATGTATGGGTGTGGTGTAGGCACATGTACACACACATATACATACATACACACACACACACACACACACACACACACACACACACACACATATATATTCATACATTTATATTTATAAATAGTATAAACATATTATATGTACAAATAATACAGTGGTGTGAAAATGTGTTACCCCTTCTTGATTCCTAATTTTTTTCCATGTTTGTCACACTTAAATGTGTCATATCATCAAACAGTGTAGTGAAGAATTTTATTATTAAGGGAGAAAAAAAATCCAAACCTACATGGCCCTGTGTGACAAAGTGATTGCCCCCCCTGTTAAATAAAGACTTAACAGTGGTTCTGATTAACACCTGAGTTCAATATCTCTAGCCACACCCAGGCCTGATTACTGCCATGTCTGTTCTCAAGCAAGAAATCACTTAAATAAGACCTGCCTGACAAAGTGAAGTAGACCAAGAGATCCTCAAGAGCTAGACATCATGCCG
>JBBJLS010000032.1:1045980-1058035 GCA_037577275.1 Bryconaethiops microstoma | reverse complement strand
CTCTGTCTGTCTGTCTCTCTCTCTCTCTCTCTCTGTCTCTCTCTCTGTCTCTCTCTCTCTCTGTCTCTCTGTCTGTCTGTCTCTCTCTCTCTCTCTCTCTCTCTGTCTCTCTGTCTCTCTCTCTCTCTCTTCTCCAGCCCTTGGTGGAGGGTGTGATGAGGGGCTATAATGGATGTGTGATAGTCTACACTCCCCCCAGCAGTGTGGACCAACACTTAATTCAGTCCAGCGGCGGGAGACTGAGGAGCATCATCATCCAGGCTTCCGACCACATCTTCAGCTGTATCCACTGACCACCCACACACCACACCAGCAGCCGCGCCAGGCCGGACTGCCGGAATGGGCCAGAAAAGTTCTACACAACACTGTGCAAAAAATGGTTTGCCCCCTTCCTGATTCCTCATTTTTTTCCACGTTTGTCACACTTAAATGTGTCAGATCATCAAACAGATTTAAATATTAGTCAAAGACAACACAAGTAAACACAAAACGTGTTTTGAAGTGAAGGATTTTATTATTAAGGGATAAAAAAAAAATCGGTCCTGTGTGACAAAGTGATTGCCCCTAAACCTAATAACTGGTTGGGCCACCCTTAGCAGAAACAACTGCAATCAAGCGTTTGCGATAACTTGCAATGAGTCTTTTACAGGCTGTGGAGGAATTTTCACCCATTCATCTTTGCAGAATTGTTGTAGTTCAGCTACATTGGAGGATTTTCGAGCATGAACCGCCTTTTTAAGGTCACGCCACAGCTTCTTAATAAGATTCAGGTCAGGACTTTGACCACTCCACAACCTTCATTTTGTTTTTCTTCAGCCAATCAGAGGTGGACTTGCTGGTGTGTTTTGGATCGTTGTCCTGCTGCAGAACCCAAGTTCGTTTCAGCTTGAGGTCACGAACAGATGGCCGGACATTCTCCTTCAGGAGTTTTTGGTAGAGAGCAGAATTCATGGTTCCATTTATCACAGCAAGTTGTCCAGGTCCTGAAACAGCAAAACTGCCCCAGACCATCACACTACCACCACCATGTTTTACTGTTGGTATGATGTTATTTCTGAAATGTGGTGTTATTTCTACGCCAAATGTAACGGGACACACGCCTTCCAAAAAGTTCAACTTTTGTCTCGTCAGTCCACAGAGTATTTTGCCAAAAGTCTTGGGGATCATCAAGATGTTTTCTGGCAAAATTGAGATGAGCCTTAATGTTCATTTCGGTCAGCAGTGGTTTTTGTCTTGGCACTCTGCTATGCAGGCCATTTTTGCCCAGTCTTCCTTATGATGGAGTCATAAACACTGACCTTAACTAAGGCAAATGAGGCCTGAAGTTCTTTGGATGTTGTTGTGGGGTCTTTTATGACCTCTTGGATCAGTCGTCGCTGCGCTCTTGGGGTAATTTTGGTTGGCTGGCCACTCCTGGGAAGGTTCACCACTGTTCCAGGTTTTCGCCATTTGTGGATAAAGACTCTCACAGTGGTTCGCTGGAGTCCCAAAGCTTTAGAAATGGCTTTAGAACTTTTTCCAGACTGATGGATCTCAATTACTTTCTTTCTTATTTGTTCCTGAATTTTTCTGGATCTCGGCATGATTGAGCTCTTGAGGATCTCTTGATCTACTTTACTTTGTCAGGCAGATCTTATTTAAGTGATTTCTTCATTGAGAACAGGTGTGGGAGTAATCAGGCCTGGGTGTGCCTAGAGATATTGAACACAGATGTGATGAACCACTGTTAAGTAATGTTTTAACAGGGGGGGCAATCACTTTGTCACACAGGGCCATGCCAGTTTTCGATTTTTTTCTCCCTTAATAATAATATCCTTCACTTAAAAAACGCATTTTGTGTTTACTTGTGTTGTCTTTGACTAATATGTAAGTATGTTTGATTATCTGACACATTTAAGTGTGACAAAAAAAAAAAGAGGAATCAGGAAGGAGACAAAAACTTTTTCACACCACTCTATATACATTTGTTCACATTTATCTTTATATTTATAAATAGAAATCCATATTATGTATTCATATTGTAGATTGTACATTATTGTATATTATATTGCTCAGTATATTCATTGTATCTTTACATATTGTTGTTTTATACTGTTGTGCTTGAGAGACACCATCGACCGGAATTAAATTCCTTGTATGTGTTCACTCACATACTTGGCCAATAAATGCAATTCTGATTCTGATATGGCGACTGGCGCTGTACGACAGGCTCTGGGTCCAAAGTCCACAAGACACCTGCTGTGTCTGCTGGCTGCAGCTTGCGTGGATGTATGCCAGCAGGCTGCATGAGTAAACGTCCGAACATACTGCAGCAGCGGTCATATCAGGAAGCATCTTGTGCAAAACTGGGCACCGCGTCAATTGATGCACACAGCTGTTATAGGTATAGCCAGTTAGCCACCGTTCTAGCGTTAAGGGCCACACCATAAAATTCACAAACACCGGCATTATAAATTAGTAATGGAATCCTGAATGCGATTATAATTATGTTGCTAAGGTTTTAAGGCTGATAAGGACCCTGATAAATAAAGTCACTGCATGATAAGTGGTATGCTCTTACACTAAATGACTAACAACTTATGCCTAATAAGAGGTAATATGAATATATAAAAAAATAAACACTGAAAGACTTACTCCATACACCAGTTCTCCCACCATCCCATTCCACATCTTGGTTTCTGGATCCCTCGCGCCATACTTGCCATCAGACACAATCTTTAGTTTGTACTGGTATCCCACATGTTTAGCTATCTCTGCTGCCAGCTCCACACAGTAACCCTCATATTTATCATTCCCCACCAGCTGTTCATGGTTCTTCTTCAGCATCACATATGGAGATTCCTAGAGAGTTGGAAACAGTTTAACACCATTACCAAAAGGACATCACAACAGGCATGGTTATTCAAATATACAGATATCTAAATTCATCATTTTGCTAATCTTGAATAAGGCATGTATAGTTTGCAATGAAAAGATATACATGTGTAAGCTTGCAACAGAGAATATTGGGATACAAGCTGCTAATATTGTGCATCTATATGGACATACATCCAAATTGCAACTGGTAGTGTGTGAAATTACATACTTTTAAAATACAAAAACAATCTAAGTTAACTCAACAATAATCTCTATGTCAATGTTAAATTTCACTGATTTTTGTTTGTTTTTTTTTTTTTAGAAAAAATACTCTAACTGGTAAATTCAAACACTGTTCCTTTAAAATGTAGGTGTTAGTTCAAATGCATACACCTATACAATAGCACGTCATATTATCTAACCTAGATCATCTTCTAGTGAATGTTTAATAATAGTACATTTATGTCCACATCCTGTCCCCATCTCACATTTCACACCACAGAGTATCCCAAATGAAATAGTGTGCTGAAGCAGAGGTGAGCCTATGTCGTGGCTTCTTTCAAAAGCAGGGGCTTTGACAGGTTTATTTTCAGCGAGTGAGCCATGTTTTGGCATCATCTTACACATCAAGAAAGAGCACATGATCCACTGGGCTGAAATGACAGTGTGATTCTACCTGGGAATGGCCTGTAATATGAGGTAGCTTCTAGCTGTTCAATTGTTACATTTTGGAATGATTGGACATCCTGGGGAGATTTCTGGACACATAGCACTTGAGGCCGTCCTCAAAACTCACTCAATAAGAGCACTGTGTTTGAGAGATAACTCTAAGCAGGTAAGATCAAAGAGAGAAAGAACTGGACTAAAAATGGCTAAATACATCTACAGATAAATAACATTTTGAAATAATTTGTATGTTTGTTCACATATTTCTATATCTATATTTACAGAATGTCAGTCAAAGTTTGTGAAAAATAGCTTTTCAAGTAGGTTTTAGTAGAAAAACATTTTTGGTTTCCAATAACTTGAAGGATAACCAGGTTAACTAAAAAGCAAACAATACCAAATGTGAACATATGTGGCAACATTAGTGAAAGAACCACCTTGGAGATAATGTCAAAGGCACATATTTATCTTGTGGTATCAGTGATATCAGTAACCATCTTTTGGGTCAAATATTTCCAGTGCTTTAAGCCCTTGGAAGAGAAAACTGTCAAATCACTATTTAGAAGAGTAAAACATGCTCGTCATTCTGTGGAAGATATGTAGTATATGTAAAAGTTATCTAACTGTGATATTTGTGTAAGACAAACATGCTAGGCCAACATTGCTACAGAATGTCATTCTCTAAGTATTTCCCAGAAAACAAACTCATATAAAACAGCTGTCATTCACAGTTACTTTGCCAAGTAGGCATTGTAGGACACACTGCACATTTCGGAGTGTTTCCTACTCTCTGTCCAGCTCCCATGTGAGAGTTTAGCCCCTACACCGCAACCCTCCTTCAGCTCCATTGCCCATTCCCCCTATGTCTCTTCCATCAGAAGGCCTGCCTACACACTCTGCCATTTCCCTGGTCAGTCACTGATGGACAGGCCACATATCAAAGATGAATAAATGCCTTGTGAAGCCTTGGATATGAAGGAATTACTAAAACATACAGCGAGGCAGAGAAGCTTGGCACGAAGTGAGAGAGCTGAGGGGGTAGAGGAGGAAAATTAATTTTTGGCTTCTGCTGGGAATTCAATCCCATCTTCGCCTTTAAGGATAAGATGAAAACACTGGGAGAGCAGGAGTAATGTCTCATTCTCGGATCCAATGCAGCAGTGGCTTTGTGCTTTTATTTGAGCCGCATGCCGCTATCAGCATCTCACAGAGGGAAAAACATGCGACTACAGGCTGCAGGAACCGGCAGTGCATAGGAGCAAATTGCGCCATCTGCTTATTAAGAAGAAAACAGAAAAACAGTGTATTCTTAATGTGCAGAATCTTTGAAGAAGTACTCCTGTAAAATCCATATTTTCAACCACAATGCAGGGCCTTGAGGTTGAGATTCACTTTTTGTGCTCAGGCTCGAGGAAAGCTGTTACACATACCAGGATGGTGGTAACGATGTATGTGCGGTTGTGGAATCCGTAGGTGTCATTGCTGCCTGGCATGAAGGCTGCCGTGCTCACAAACTTCTCATCCTCGTTCCAGTAACCCACCTGAGGATAAATCCAGAAATCACTGAAAAGAAGTATTACATTACTTGTAAAGTGCTACTCAAATACAATACAAAGCAGTTAAAATGCTAACCAGCACTGCAAATGTAAATAATTATGTAAATAAGTAAAATATGCAAGTGTGTGTTAACTTATTTTAATGAATAACATCAACAAAATGCAATGTCACTCAAGATGTTCAAACTATGAATTGATATATTAATGTATTTTCAATAAATTACACTTTTTACAAAAAATCTAGGAATTTAGGAATTTCTAGATAATTGTAGCTTTAGTAGATCATTTTCTTAAGAGAGAAATCACATTATTTAAGGAGAAGCATGGATAAAACCGGCCTTAATGTTAATGGGTTAACTCACGCTTAAAGAAAGTGCTTTCTTTGGCATTACCAGAGGTTAATTCTGCAGCTAAGATCTCTGGACTTACTTTCTTTGGCCCTGCAGGTTTGAGCTCCATCACGCTGACCGTGTAGTTGGTCCGCCGGCCTTTCTCGTTAAACTGGATGTGTCCTGTTAAGCCCTCAATCCGAACCTAAGACAAGAGCCCCGAGAGGAAGTTTTAGTGAGACAAAGAGATGAAAGAGCTCAAGCACCATTATTTTTTTCCCTCTCTCACTCTCTCTGATGTATTTCTGGGAAGTGTATTTTCCGCTCTGTGCCTTCCCTTGTGTGTATAGCAGAGGTCGTTTTGGGGCTGCATGATGGGGTTAAGTAACCCAGCTCAGCATCTGCTTCAACAGCGTCAACAGCCTGCCTCCCAGCAGACGGACCGACTTCCCTCACGCCAGCCTTATCCACTCACGTCACACACACACAGCCTCAGGCTAGTCTGAGAAAGCTAACCTCTGTCTGGAACAATTTACACACCAAATACACCACAACACGGGGGACTACCTCACATACATAATGAAGTGTTTTGTTAAATGACTGTAAAACATACAGAGCCAGTTAAAAACCTGGATGTACCAACTTCCCACTATTATTTAGTGAAGACATGAAATCCCCTATGGTTTTATAAGCTTATGATTCCATCAATGAACATAAGCTCACTGAATCCAGTGTAATGCCTAAAGTGTCCAAACACTTCTTGGGGGCAGTATTTTTGATTCTTTAAGTAGCCCCCTTTACACATTCCTAGCTTTACACACTCTTAGGTTTCTCTCAGTCAGACGAGCCACCAAAAAAAATCAGCATTTCAAAATAAACCTTTATATGCAATGTCTTTAAGTGAATAAAAAAATACATTAAATCAGGTGTCCAAATCAACTACTACTGTTCAGTATGTAAGAATTGTTTAAGTTAAAGCTCTTGATATTCGATATACATGTGCCATTGAACACACTCACAGACTAGAAGAAATACTTATTATAAATACTGCTTATACAGTATGTGGTGAAATAAATCTACATATAATATGTGCAAACTACAATAAAAATAGTATTTCTGTTCTGTTTCCCAGTCCAGCTGCTTCCTTACTGAAGCATTAACTCATTGCAAGGGCCTAGTAACTAATGTATTTGAACTCTGCCTGCCCAATAACTTGTACATAGCGCATTCTAGGTAGCATGTTAGGGTTTTACAGCAGAGGTATTTCAACTAATCTTCACACACCGCATCCTCAGTGGAAATAGAAGAAAATAATTAAACAATGGTTAATAAGCTGAAATTATCTTTGCTAAGCTGGCCATGTTGACAGTTGGCATTACCATAGACTGTTCGATCAGAAACAGTACTAGGGGCAGGTGTAAAGACGGTCCAGAAAGATACATTGTGGTTGCTTGGAGGTGGTCAGAGGAGGATATAACCGCATAACATTTATAGTATGAATACTAGAGTGTTGCAATGCATCTTCAACAGCAATGAATGACTGACTTAATCATCTGTACCATCATAGAAAAGAAGAAACGAGCTGAGAAGCTTCTCTCTTCATGTCCTCTTATGTTTGTTTATAAGGTCTGCTGCTATGTTCATGACCAAGCGGGTGCAGGGAATATTCTGTACCAACGTAAATATTCTGTTATTATCATTTTGTCATGCTGAATGCTACCACAAATTGAAAATACATACATTATGATGTTAATAAGATATTAGACACTATATATTAATGCAAGGAATAGATTTATGAGCTGTAATGCCCCTAGTCTCGAAGCAAACAACCAGGGCAAGCAGTCGTTTTACTTTTCATGACACTTAAAATGAGCAAAAACATCCCTATGGAGGATTTCAAGTTATAGTAAGTTTTCTTTTCATAACACACAACCTGCCAGTGTGTATCTTATGCATAGGTATTTTCCTAAGATGCCACCAGCACAGAGACATAAAGCTGCCTGAGTCTACGAAATCGAAATCAGGTGTTCATTCTCTCTCTTATCTGTTTATAAATATATCTTGTCATAAGACATTATGACTAACATAAAGGTTTACTGCCAGATGTGTTTGTTTACTACCCACTATGTCACATTTGATTGCACTCCTCTCTTTGGCCAATCAGGCTGAACTTTATGAGGCAGAATAGAGATGTAATTTGTTTCTTGGTGCTCTATTGAGGCTTCTCAGAATAGATCTAAATCTATGCCAGTCAAGTGTGTGAATTGTTGTGGTGTATCTAAGGCTATGGGTGTATCTTTCTGTGTGTTTGAGTGTGTGTATGTTTGTGTGTGTGCTCATAGAATAATGTGTGTATTTGCATACAATTCCCTCAGGGCAGAATACCTGCTGCAGCGCTCTCTGAATGTCGATGCCCTGGCCCCAGGGGGCTGGCGGGTTGGCCAGGCATTCACCAGCGTTGCCACGGCGAGATATGTCAATCCTCTGCCTGCGGAGGTTCTGGAAGGCTGTGGACATCACTTTGACCCCGTCGTACGTAAGGGCCCCAGTGTACTGGACACATTACACAGAACAAGATGTAGAGGTAATACCTGATGTATTGTCATTATCAATTGCATCTAAATTCAAGTAATATGTGAATTATTTTGCCAATTAATTGAGAAATCACAAGTTTAAAAATACCAATACAGTAACCCCCGACTTATATGTGGTTCAGCAGTCGCGATTTCAGTTTCTCTGTGATTTTTTCTGAGAACCGAACTAACGCGGAAACTGCAGATATCCTCCACATTTTTTCTGCTTTTGAGACGTCCGGGCCTTGTCTGCCATGCCCCCTTGTCCTCGTGCAAGGCAATCAGATGCACCAGAACGGAATGAGCCTCTGCTGCTCAGCACCGAGGGGGCGTAGCGGACGAGGCCCGGAAGTCACAGCTTTTTTCGTGGCAATATATAATTTTTCATGCATTTTAGTGCTAAATTGTTAAGACGAATATAATTTACTAAATTTGTAACATAAATATTAATGTAAATTCAGCTACATTTCCCTATAAAAAAATAACCACACACTTTTTGGTACTGTCTAGAGAACACAAAGAAAGCGTGCCTTGGGATGGAGAACTGCCACTGTACTCAGAGGTGGTTAGGTTTGAAAGTAGCCAATCTGAGAACGCTATTTATTTCTTCTTGCTGCTGATTGGCTGGTGCCCTTTGACACATCCTTCGCAGCTGCAGTCCAGAATTTCCTCGTGGAGCGTCTCGAGTGTTCTTGTGTTTTTCGTTTTGTTCTTTTTAAAGCCCTGTATTTTTATTACTGTAAAATGAATTTATTACTGTATTTACCCTGCTTATACCAAAGAAGACAACAGCGCGTGCATGAATTGCGGTATAGTCTATATAAGGGTAATATCTGTATTTCACATTCTAGCACTGCGGGAACTACAGTATGAATAGGGTTTACCTTTAACTTTTTTAAGGGTAATGTATTAAGCTGAGTTTAAAATGAAATTAAAGTGTTTTGGGAGCATATTTAGGATTTACACTATAAAAACAGGCATTTTTAGGCATTTTTTTAACCATACCACAACATTGCGGTTTTTCACTATACGCAGGTGCTCTTGGAATGTAACCCCAATAAGCGGGGGTTTACTGTAATAATAAAAGGACAATAAAAAATGGCCTAAAAGGACAATGAAAATAGACTTAAACTGAGCAGTAAAAAAAAACATGCATAGCTTTTCAAAAAGATTCTAAAGTACTGTATTGGATAGAGATAGACAAAGCGGTTTTTAAAAAGACAAAAAAAATGAAAACCCTCATTTATTATTGCAGAGGCTCATGTATTATAGAGACCAGCAGACATTATTACAATTCAAAGTTCTTTAAATTATTGGCAATTTACTGAGAAGGTACATTTTTGAATACATTTGAATAATCTCTTTTTTAAGCAAGTAATCGAGTACTAATGACAACCTTAATTTGAAGCTGACTGTTTGCTTCAATATGGGAGAGTGAGGAAATGTCTCCAAATGTGCATCAGCTAATGAGTAACTACATAAACAGACCGGAGTGTCAGAGAAAAACAGCAGCATGCCATCGCTAAATTTAACTCTGAGGCAACGCCTCTCCGCTCTCTCTAAATGCTGTAGTAATTGCCGTCATTTCTGATTCACTTAAAAGTTGCCTCATGTTTATGCCATGCTTTTTCTGTACCTCCCACTTCAAATATGGGCGACTCTCCATCTCTGTTAATGAGCATGGTTCATTTGAGCAATGTGGCATGTCTATTCAGAGTCCTTACTTTGAGTCCTCTCTTGGGAACTTTGGGGTCTTTATGATCAAAGTCCATCCACTGTTGCACTACCCGGCTCACATTTGGATCGTCATAGTTCACTAACTGGAAGCCTGTCACGTTGGCCTCCCCTTTCTTAAACTCAGTCAGGTCAATGTCCAGAAACCCCTAAAAGAGAGCATAACAGAAAAAAAATCATACATACAGTAAATTCAGTCTGAAGAAACTGTGACCTCTCTAATAGGTTTCAGACAAAGCACATGGACACACGCATGCATGCACGTGCGCACACACACACACAGACACGTGTGTATGTATGTGTGTGTGTGTGTGTGTGTGTGTGTGTGTGCGTGTGCATGCAAGCATGTGTCCGTGAGCTTTGTCTAAAACCTATTAGAGAGGTCCCAGACAAAGCATACGGACACATGCATGCATACACACACACATACATATGTGTGTGAGTGTATGTGCATGTGTCCGTGTGCTTTGTGTGAAACCTGTCTAATATAGTAAATAGTACCTCCCCACTTACAATGTAAAAGAAAGACATTTTGGACCATTTCTGAAGGTTCCATATGTCTTGAAATTCCAGTTGTTATTTCTAAATGTTAAAAAAAATGACAGAAAAGAACATTTTGTTCTGACAGTGATAACATACTGTCAGGACACAGCCTTGTATCTGCAAAATGGTAACTTTTAAAGACAAAGACAATTTTAAGTGAGACAACCATGTACAGTAACCCCCCAGTTTTACGCAGATCAGGAGTCGCGGATTCAGTTACACGTGGATTTTTTCTGAGAACCTAACTGATAGTTTTATGCGGAAATCTCCACAATAATGCGGAACCTACAAATATTCTCCACTTTTTTTTTTTTTTTTGCTTTTTTTATGCATTTCACTTCTAAATTATTAAGGAAAATTGACTAATTTTGTAACTTAAATATGAACGTAAATTCAGCTACATTTCCATAATATATAACTGTATAAATGTTTTTGTACTGTCGTGAGAACACAAAGAAAACACTTTTGGGATGGTTAAATATGCTGTACTCAGAGCAGGTGCGGACTGGGACTAAAAAACAGCCTGGACTTTCTTCACCAGTTGGCAGAGGCCTGCGTCTCGGCCAAGAAAGACAGACCGACGGCCGCCGTGCATCGGACAGTCGTTCTTTTCCAGAACGCATAGATTGCCAGTCCGCCCCTGACTCATCTTGTGTGTTTCTCTTGTTTTTTGTTTTGTTCTTCTTAAAGCCCAGTAGTTTTATTACTGTAAATTAAATTAAAAGAGGCTGTTGAACTCAGTCACCGTCCAATGTCTGCTTTGACAGTGCATACCAAAGAAAATGCCCGTACATGAATTACAGTAGTATATTTTTTGTTAAGGGTAATGTATTAAATGAGTTTAAAATTAAATTAAAGTGTTTTGGGAGCATATTTGGGGCATATTTAAGGTTTACACTATAGGCATTTTTTTTAACCAAAACTCAACAATGCGGTTTTTCACTATATGCGGGTGCTCTTGGAACGTAACTTCCGCAAAAAGCGGGGGATTACTGTGTGTATATATATATATATATATATATAAAACGCAGCTTAACTATATAAACTATATAGAAAAAAAACATTTTTATTTTTATGAAAATAACTTATGAAGCTGGATGGAGTCTTATGGAGTCACAGTGGTTAGTGCTGTTGCCTCACAGCTAGAAGGTTCTGGGTTTGATTCTCAGTTTGGGTGGTCAGTGGTCCTTTCTGTGCGGAGTTTACATGTTCTTCCCATGTGGATTTCCAAGGGGTACTCTGGTTTTCTCTCACAGTCCAAAGACATGTTCATCAGGTGAACTGAAGATGCTAAATTGAGTGTTCAAGGATTGATGGCCGGTCCAGAAGGGTTTCTCTGCCTTTTGCTCTAAGTTGCTGGAGGGTCTTTAAGATGTCTGGTAGTAAAGGTGGGAGTAGAATATGTTTGTCATAGTTGAATGTGTCATTTGGAGTCTAAATCAGGGACTTCTGGGTGGGGAATTGAAGCCTGGCTCCCAATGTGCAAGGTGGTGTTGTTATCCACTATGTCATCAAATGGGCACACAGTGGAAATGACATTCTTCGGATTGATCTAGGCCTCCAGTGAGGGAGGGGAACAAAAGACCACCATCTCACTGCCATCTTGTGGACTAAGAAAACAATGTTATGCTATCTAAATATGCTATTATACTTCCAATGGGCTTCACGTGTTAAACATATTTGAGAGTCAAATCATAAACCATCAGCATTTGGGCCTGTAACTTGAGAGAGAGAGAGAGAGAGAGAGAGAGAGAGAGAGAGAGAGAGAGAGAGAGAGAGAGAGAGAGAGAGAGAGAGA
>JBBJLS010000032.1:1034963-1045880 GCA_037577275.1 Bryconaethiops microstoma | reverse complement strand
CCACCACTGGGTTCCTGAGCAAGACCCTTAACCCCAAGTTGCTCCAGGGAGACTGCCCCCTGTAGGTAGGGAGTGGAAGTCGCTGTGGATAAAAGCGTCTGCTAAATACAGTAAATGTAAATGTAATTCAGACAGCCTCTTCCAACCTACACTCACTCAGTCAAATCCACATAAAATATAAATGCCATACTCAGTTAAAGTGATTAACATTGTTCTTTAAGTATTTTTAAATATATTTTTCTAACATATATTTTTCTGTTCCAATCAGTTGATGATTGTCAGTAGTGTTCATGCTAGAGCGTAAAGCAAAGAAATATATTAACAAAATAAACTGGTGGCCCTTTTTAACATCAAAGTAAGAACCCCCCCCCCCCTTCTAAGTCTTAACACTATTATTATGTTACAGTACCTCAGAAACCTGGATCCAAACTCTGCTTACTACGACCCAAAGACCCGAGCCATGAGAGAGAACCCGTACTCAAACACCGGCAAGAATCCAGAGGAGTATGTTTGAGTCTACTTTTCATGTTCTGTATGCAAAAAATAGCCCTGGTTACTCTGTTTCTATTTTTATTTCAAGGTTCAAAATTAATTTTATTGTCATCAACAACTGTGTACAAGTACATCGTAAGAAACGACATAGCTCCATGATCACAGTGCACAAATAGTAACGATACCACCCAGTAAAGATACCACCCAGAACCAGTACACACTCATGTCTAATGGTGAAAATTAGACATGAGACAAGACAAACAGTCCAGTTGCGCTTAGTGTGTATGTAGATGTAATGCAACAGAAGCTTTTTACCTGCATATATACCAGAATATTGCAAATTTAACAGTATGAGTACTAAGAAACAGCTATAACATTACAAATAAAATAAAATGTTGCAAAGGAACATTTCACATGGAAGCATTTATTAATTATTTATTTATGTGCATGAGAGCAGGTTGTTATACAAATTATGAATGGAAAGAGATGGGTATGAAGTGGGATAGTTCCCTACGTGTGGTGTTCCCATGTGTTCTCATAAATGAATGTTGCTTTCGGCAGGGTCGGTTATGCCGGAGACAACTTTGTCCGCTACAGCGGAGACACAATCTCTATGGCACAGACTCAGCGTGAGTAACTCTCGATTGCACCACTTGCTAGCAAGTGTTTAAAATGCTATTATTTTGTTCATAAAATAAATACAGATTGCATTAATACATAACAGTGCAATATAATTTTATTTTTTTGGATATCAGTGTTTTCATTGAACCATTTACATTTTGTACATTTGCACAGTACTGTAGATCTCAGCTACTGAAATCATAAAAACAACTTTTAACAGCCTTTAAACAGAAAGAGTTTAGAATATCTGGACTAGAAGAAGGAGAAGAAAGTAGTGACTTGCACTTAATTAATTTTTATGTTAGTATTAGTGTCTGAAGCTTAAAGTCAACATATTTCAGTAAATATACAGAAATATAATTTATTATTGGTCATATGTAGAAATTTACTGTCTTATCCCACCCCCTTTATTTTTTTAATCCAGTTGAAAATGCCAGCTGCATTATTAAACTGTGGTTCATTCATCAAAAAAAAATAAAAAAAATCAAACAGTAGATCATGATTGAGACCGTGAATGAAGTGTGTCCAAACTTTAAATTCCTGTCTCTCCCTTGTGGCCCTGCTTCTGTCCGCCATGTGAGCTCTCCCGTTTTTCATGTGTGCAGTCTTTGCCTGGGAGGCGTACGAAAGGGGGTCAGACGTGCACCTGCAAGCTGATCCCACCAAACTGGAGCTGCTGCACCAGTCCTTCAGGGTCAAGAAGGAAGACTTCAAGGAGAAGCAGAAAGAGAGCATCCTGGAAAAGGTATGAAAAAGAGCAGTTCGCACATTTTTCTCCTCATAAATGTTCTGGAGTCTTGGGTGTGTGACTGTGCTCTGTTCTCTCTGCAGTATGGAGGTCAGGAGCACTTGGACGCTCCTCCACGGGAACTGCTTCTGGCTCAGACGGAGGACTATGTGGAGTACTCTCGGCACGGCGCCGTCATTAAGGGACAGGAGAAAGCAGTGGCCCGCTCCAAATACGAGGAGGATGTTCTTTTTAATAACCACACTGTGAGTGTCTGAAGTTAAAGTTAGTGTGTGTCCATGTATGGACATTGTTCCACTTAAAAAACGTCATTTTACCATAAGCAGTCGTTTACGTTTACGGCATTTAGCAGACGCTCTTATCCAGAGCAATGTACATCAGTGCTTAAGTCGTCTACGTCTGTTCTTTGTACCTGTAAAGCTACACTAAAATCAAAACCCTTAGTTTTTAACTGAGTTATTGCCAGCTAAGATACACACCTTAACAAACCCTGTCAGAGAGAACAAAGTCAGAGGTTCATACACAAGTAAGGACAAACAGTTAAGAGGGTAAGGGCCCGAGGTTTTTATTTATTTATTTATATATATATATATATATATGAGATAATGTAAGGAGGCCTGGTTAATCACCAAGGTGCTCCTTGAAGAGGTGGCTCTTGAAGACAGCGAGGGACTCCGCAGATTTGATTGGAAGAGGGAGTTCGTTCCACCACTGGTGAGCCGAGACTGAAAAGAGTCTTGATGCAAGAGACTGAAAAGAGTCTTCTTCTTTTGAGCAATGGAGGTCACATTATTGTTCTTAAGTGTTACTTTTTATTTTTCTATCTTTATGTCCATGGAATGACTGTTAATATCTTCTTCAGTGCACGTGTACACAGCTAATCAATCAGATGATCAGGGGATTTCGTGGTTGAGTCCCATCTGTAATATAGGGGGAGAGAGAGCGGACGGTCGAGTTGCCTTAAAAATGTTTGAGAGAGAGTCTGTTACATCACAGCAGAAAACAATTCAGCTTTATGGAGATAAAGACACAGCAGACTCACAGCAGAATTCAAGACACTAAAGCTCAGTTATTGAAAAAAAAGACGTGTGTCACTGTTTGTTGTGGTTTAATTAAAAGTAATCACCCGGTGAACGGCTATGTGTGCTATTACTCCCCTTTTTCGGGCGAGAGCTGTTCGCGCCACCCATTTTCAGCCGTCCTTAACCATAAATGGCTTGGTAAGAGATAGCGAGTTAACCCCTCCCCCCCTCCGTGGTTCGGGAAAACATGCCACACTAAAGTCAGAAGAGGCGCCAGTTCGATACCACCGGACATGTCAGCAGATGATTTTTTTTTACTCAAACTTTTTTCTGGCCATGAAACCAATGCTTGGGTGTCTCCAAACCCTTCACATTCTCTTGCATCTAGTCTTTATTATATTCCCAAATGTTAGGAGTTTATTTTATTTCTACTATAATGTCACAGTGCTGGAAGCTGTCAAAGAGATGATATATGCATAAACATAATCTTTTATTTCCAGTGTATCTGGGGTTCCTATTGGAAGGATGGCATGTGGGGATACAAATGCTGCCACGCACTGGTCAAACAGAGTTACTGCACTGGAGAGGCTGGCAGGAAGACAGCCGTGAGTAGCACCTTATACACATTGCTTGCAGCCTGAACTCTTATTTTGATACAAAAATGATGCACTTAATTGCCGAAACACTGTCTATAACCAAGACCAGTCAAACCAACAGAAGGCCTGAACAGAGTCTTCTTTTTCAGACCTCCACATGTGTTCCATTTGAGGAGGATGTAGAAGATGCAGCTCAGGAGGCTCCAAAGACACTTCTGGAGGTAAACGCTTAAACTGACCTTTTTTTCCTGCTCCTTTTCCCTCCTCATTCTCACTGATCCTGCTGGATTGTTTACCAGTGTAACGAAAGTTGTGTTGACACATGTATCTCGCCACAGCTGCACAAAGAAAAGATGAAGGAGAAGAAGAAAAAGAACAAGAAGCACAAGAAGAAGGATGCAGACAGCAGCGATGAAGAAGATGAATCTAAAAAGAAAGAGAAGCTGAAAAAGGTGCTTTTACCCACACGGCTAAAAATACAGAAATAAATAAGCTTGTCTGATTCCAGTCATTCCATTTTATCCGTACAAAAGTCTTTTAGAAGTCCTAAAAGCTGAAATGTGTGTCGGCAGGCCCTGACAGCGGAGGACCAGCGTCTGAAGCAAGTGGCAGAAATGATGCAGCTGGACGAGAGGAAGAGGCCCTACAGCAGCCTGAAGGAGGTCCGGGAGCCCACGGAGGAGGAGATGGAGGCCTTCCGTATGAAGCGCGCCCGGCCGGACGACCCCATGGCCTCCTTCCTCAGCCAGTGATTGAGAGTGGACTCGGGTTTTGGTTCCGTTGTTTTTTTGTCCTTTGCCCCGTCGACCTCTTGCAGCACGAGTTACATCAGCCGTCCTGCTGATCGAGCCGCTTTGCGTAAGCGCAGAGGACTGGACTTTATCATCCATTTACTGAGTTGTCATGTTTTTTGGGTTTTTTTTCCTTTTCTTTTTTAGTTTGCCAGTATCTGATTTAGAATCCTCATTGATTAAATCTTGTAAATACAGAGTGCATTGCAAAATGAGACATGACCGCTAACCTGTCCTTGTCTGTTTATTTGTACCAAAATACAGATCTTTAAGGGTTTTGATTGGTGGGTCTTTGTTTTGGCTGCTCCTATGGTTATATAAGAACAGCACGCAGTGAAATGTATCCTGAACTGCTCCTTTCATGACTGTGCAAAAGTACAAGTCTAAAATAAAACATCTTAAACAAGGAACGCAAATTAAGGATAAAATATGAATTAGAGTAAGATAAGATAAAATAAACCTTTATTAGTGCCACAAGTGGGAAATTCGATTCAGTAACGGCAGAGAGTGGACAGTACAAAGTTCAGAGCAGCAGAATTGAGAACACAATAGAATAGAATAACAATAAATTAAATAAAAATAGGCCAAAGTACTATGAAGGAAATAATATTAAAATAAAAAAGTCTATATTATACAAAATATACATGTATGTAAACTGTAAGCAGTACATTAAAGTTTAAGTTGTAAGTGTAGCAACAATCTGTTACTTTACATATCCAATACACACCAGTAACGAATGTAGTGGGGGTGTAATGATAGTCGATTCTTGATTTGGCTCAATAGATAACTCCGGGCTCACGGTTCGATATGCCCATGATATTTTCAACAAAGTAAGACTGAAAATATTTTCACACTGTTTAGAATTGTTAAATAATTACAATTGCCATTCGTCCTAGTGTGATTTACTAATGAAACAAGAGCTGGACGGTCAGGGGAGGGTAATGACTGGCACTGGTTGAGCTATAAACAGTGCAGTTCCATTAAATATCAATGAATAGAAAGCCCGTTCTCTATAATGCATAGTCACATTTTTGCTTTGCAATATCACCACATTTCAGTGCAGTTGTTGTGTGAAGTGTCCATTTGTCATATGTGAACACACCACAGCACACAGTATGAAATTCTTTTTCTGTATTTAACCCATTCACCAAGTGATGCCCAGGGAGCACAAGGGTACCTCAGTGGTGCCACTGGCAGTCCTGGAATTCAAACCCACAACCTTCCGATCATGGGGGCAATCCCTAACCACCAGGCCCCCAGCTGCTCCATATTGCACAGCAAGTGTTAATCCATTGACTTAAATGCAACTTATTCAAACTACAGTTTTCTGCAGTGTTTCATGAACTGACAATACAGTAAATGCTGCTGCTCTGTATTAAGCTGCACTTCAGCATGTTCTAGCACAGCGTGACAGCAGACAAATCCAAACTACAACAGTTCAGATTTACCCTGTGAAATCCCCTCCCCTGTTACATCATGGTGAAAGTATCTGGCAGCGCCTGAATACAGGGTGGATGCTCCTGCTGTGTGCAGGAAACGCAGTATCGACTGGTTTCTGTTGTTGTCAGTGCCTGTCGTCACGCCCAAACAAGACGTACGGTGAGTTATTTTGCACATGCATGTTCACCTCTTGACCAGAACTTTGAGATGACCGTTTTTTGTTCTTCCTTTAAGCCCTTTAACGATACAGTGGTGTGCCGGTCATTAAGTTCTGGTATTCAACAATAGTCACTATATAATTTCCTTTAATAGAACTATAAGGTTTAAGTGATAATATAAAGTGCATGCACATTTAAATGCTGGAGTATTTGACTTCATATGTGAAATGAAATCTTGGTTTACACTTTTCCTGCATGTTTTTCAGTCACAGCTGCATCATGCATCAGCCATTCCTGGCCATGTGCCTACTGTCGCTCTCCTCTATGCAAACTGTGAACTCCGCCTTAAAGAAAGGACACAACTTCACCATCCATTCATCCCAGCTCGTCTGCAGTCACCCCGGGCCTCAGGGGCCTCCGGGCAGTCCCGGGCCCCCGGGGCCGAGCGGGAGCGCTGGCCGGATGGGACTGCCCGGCAGTGACGGTCAGGATGGCAGGGATGGAGAGAAGGGTCAGAAAGGAGAGAGAGGTGACTGTTTGTGGTGCTGGTGTTTGTTAGGCCTACCTTTTGTGCGTCCATCTACTGAATTACGTGAACTTTTCAAGATGTAAGATCCTTAATGATTCACTCTATAGCTCATTTATAGACAGGATCTGTATGAGACAAGACTGCGTTTTGTCCTACCAACCTCTAAAATTAGCTCATTTCATGGATCAAAATTGTCAGTACATCACAAATAAGGCCATCGTTTGTCACCACTGATTTAAAAGTCAAGTACATTTATTGTCATTTCAGCCATGTACAAAGTACGTATAGAAGAGGATACTTGGTCAAAATTAATTTGCGAGAAGTCTTGCCTGCCATTGGCCCTCACAACAAAGCGAAAGGCCTAGTTTGTGTGTACTATTATACGTAGGTATTTGCTTTTGAGGGATGCAGTGATTTAAGAGAAGCTTGCTTAATGGTAACTTCTGTAGCTCATTTTATAGATCAGATCTGTATGTGACAAATAAGACCTTGTTTTTTCTTACCAACCTCCCAAATTTGCTCATTTCTTTCATGGATCAAAAGTCTCAGTACATCACAAATAAGGCCATCATTTCAGCCACACACACACAGTACATACAGAAGAGGATACTTGGTCAAAATACATTCACAAGAAGTCTTACCTGCCACTGGCCTTCATTTGAATTGCACAACAAAGCAAAAAGAATGCATTAAGACTCTCCTTCACTGGAAGTAAGGACTCCAAACCCTGAAAAACAGGGGTGTCCCAATACTTTTGTCCATATAGTGTCTGTATATGATGTCATGAATGGGTCAGTAGGTTCAAAGTAGGTGTGAGTGTACATTATTATCAGCTGTTATTCACTTAATTAACTCATCAGACCACCTGCTTTCTGCAGGGTCCTCTCACAAATATATACTGAACAAAAATATAAATGCAACACTTTTGTTTTTGCTCCCATTTTTCATGAGCTGAACTCAAAGATCCGAAACATTTTCTACATACACAAAAGACCCATTACTCTCAAAAATCTGTGTTAGTGAGCACTTCTCCATCCCACCTCACAGGTGAGGCGTATCCAGGTGCTGATTAGAGAATGAATATTACACAGGTGTGCCTTAGACTGCCCACAATAAAAGGCCGCTCAGAAATGTGTACAGTTTTGCCTTATTGGGGGGGTCGGAAAACCAGTCAGTATTTGCTGTATTGTGCGAATTTGCTGAATACTGGCAGGAACTGGAACACGCTGTCGTATACGCCGATCCAGAGCATCCCACGCATGCTCAGCGAGTGACTCGTCCGGTAAGTATGCTGGACATGCAAGAACTGGGATGTTTTCAGCTTCCAGGAATTGTGTACAGATCCTTGCAATATGGGTCCGTGCATTATCATGCCGCAACAGGAGTTGTTGGTCGTGGATGAATGGCACAACAGTGGACCTCAGGATCTCGTCACAGGATCTCTGTGCAGTCAAAATGCCATCAATAAAACACACCTGTGTTCGTTGTCCATAACATACGCCGGCCCATACCATAACCCCACCGCCACCATGGGCCACTCGATCCACAACGTTGACGTCAGCAAACCGCTCACCCACACGACGCCACACTGTCTGCCATCTGCCCTGAACAGTGAAAAGCGGGACTCACCCGTGAACAGAACGCCTCTCCAACCAGACGCCATTGAATGTGAGCGTTTGCCCACTCCAGTCGGTTACGACTGCGAACTGCAGTCAGGTCCAGATCCCGATGAGGACGACGAGCTTCCCTGAGGCGGTTTCTGACAGTTTGTGCAGAAATTCTTTGGTTATGCAAACAGATTGTTGCTGCAGCCGTCCGGGCGGCTGGTCTCAGACGATCATGGAGGTCCTGGGCTGGTGTGGTCTGCGGTTGTGAGGCCGGTTGGATGTACTGCCAAATTCTCTGAAATGCCTTTGGAGACGGCTTATGGTAGAGAAATGAACATTAATTTCACGGGCAACAGCTCTGGTAGACATTCCTGCAGTCAGCATGACAATTGCACGCTCCCTCAGAAGTTGTGACATCTGTGGCATTGTGCTGTGTGATCAAACTGCACACTTCAGGGTGGCCTTTTATTGTGGGCAGTCTAAGGCACACCTGTGCAATATTCATTCTGTCTGATCAGCACCGTGATAGTCCACACCTGTGAGGTGTGCAAAGGAGAAATGCTCACTAACACAGATTTAGACAGATTTGTTAATAATATTTGAGAGTAATGGTTCTTTTGTGTATGTAGAAAATGTTTCAGATCTTTGAGTTCAGCTCATGCAAAATGGGAGCAAAAACAAAAATGTTACGTTTACATTTTTGTTCAGTGTATACAGTATGTATTATTTTTAGATTTTCTCCAAACATTTTTTTGTTTGTAATTTTAATCAAGTGTTGGTCAATAGTGTATAAAACAACAGTGACATGCAGATTTTACGCAGACACACTCCCACAAATTACAAAAGCAATAACCAGAATAACAAATGATGCAGTCTCTTATTTTTTCCATGAATGTATAAGAAAGATATGAAAAGGGGATTCACCAGACCTTCTTCCATTGGTCTATAGTCTATAGTTCTGAGGCTCTTCTGTTGGACTGGACCAGACGGGCTAGCCTTTGTGTCCCATGTGCTTTAAAGGACTGTCCATGGTTGGACCACTTTTGGTTGGTACTAACTAGTGCTGCAAAATTCCAATGGAAAATTTCCATGGGAATTAACGGGAATAAACAGATTTTATACAAGATTTTATACATCAGTCGTAAAATATTTTGAAGACCATTCCATATGTTCAGCATATGTTTCCATATGTTTTTTTACACATTTTTTGTCATCTTATTCAACAGAAAAAAGCCACGTACACCATCCAGTGTGTGGAGGCATTTCACACCAGCTAATGTTGATATTTCCAAAATTCCTGAACTAAAGTTCACATGGAAAGTTTCTGGAAATTTACCAAACCTGACGGTTTGGAGATTTTCCGACCCACCCAAGCAGGCATTTGTATTTTTTCATTGTATGGGTTGTGCTCTTGCATGTACTGCACAGTGCTCACGCTGTTCATCAGCTGGTCCCTTACTGTTCTGGTGCAGCCCAAATATAGTCTGGTTTAGTCATCAATCAACTGTCAAGAGTCAAAAGTGAACTCCGTCATCTCAACCATATACAAAATACAGAGACGAGTGTACATATAGTGCAACAGACATATGACATTGTGAAACAAAACAGTGCAAATAAGAAGTATAGAATAAGGTAAGGGTGAGATTTAACCTGTCCTGACTGTGTGGACAGCTCACTGTGCATTATATAAATATAAATAAAGACAAAATGTGCAACGGTTGAAAAAGTGTGCAGAAATTATGTCTAGTATAGCCAGTATAACAGTATAAAACGGTGTGAGACAAGTGAAAAGAGCAGCCTGAGTATACATTCTTAAAGGTTTGTGCAAACATTATAGACAATATGACCAGTATATAGACAGATTGTCAAATTGTCAGTTGTAAACACAAAGCTTTAAGTATAAAGATGACGGAACATCAGCTGTAATCTTCAATCGACATTAACTTGCACTGTTGCAACAGCAGTCAGGACGTGTTCTTGTTGCTCAATGATCCATGAAGCACTAGGTACCGTAGGCTTTGATGAAAATAGTTCCGCAACCGTGTGACGCTACATAACGAAGGGTTAACGCTGCCTGTTCACACGAACACAACCGCTTCATTTTTTACTGTAACTCTACATCAAGATTTAAGCTCTTTGAAAAAGTAACAGCAACAGTAGAACTGTAAACTTCGCAATTAATCCAGGCTTCACATGCTTGAGGAACCGTGGCGGGATCCATGCAGATCAGGGATCAACTATGACCTGTTCCACCACCGGTCCAGGGTAAGGTTCTCATCCAGCGTTTCTTCTGAAAACAAGTGTATTATCAGGGAGTTTAACCCCCTTTCGCTGCAGTTTCAGAACCTACTCTTCAGAGAAGTCTCGATACACTAGATGCTGGAACACTGCTTTTGAAAACAGCATTTGCTGGCATTCAGCAACAAATGCATTAGTGAGGTCAGGTGCCGATGTTGGATATTCAGTTGGATATCTTTTCACCAGGAGCCAAGTTATATTTTTATAAATACTATTATTATTATTATTATAGCTGAATTTGGCGGCTCTTCTCCTACTACAGTTTTTGAAATATGGACATGGTTCCAATGACCGTTAATATCCCCTGCAATGTGTGTACATACTTTTTTGATCGGGTTGATGAGGGGCCAAGTTCTGATCATTTAAAAATCTATTGATGTGGTCGAGTTCCTCTAATTAATGGGAGAGATTAAGGACGGTTGAGTCCCCTTCAAAATGCTTGTGCATTTTCCAACCTCTCGCTGTCTCTTATAACACAGCTCAAGAGGTCAAAATCAGAGAGAAGTTTATGTGGGTTTTGTAGTGTTTTTCATGCTGATTCAAATCTGTGTTTAGTTTTTCCTGCACATACAGTTTTTGTGATGAAGCTGGTTATATATTGCATGATAGTGGTAT
>JBBJLS010000032.1:993310-1034863 GCA_037577275.1 Bryconaethiops microstoma | reverse complement strand
CACACACACACACACACACACACACACACACACACACACACACACACACACACACACACACACACACACACACTAATGTCTATCCTAATGTCTGATTATACTATTCTTATACTGTGAACACACTTTTATTTGTTTTTATTTCCATGTTATATCACGGTCCTTGTGTTTTCTTGCTGCGATGGTATGAAGTTTGTTCTTGATATGATTGGTGTGAGGCCGTGTGGTGGTTGCGTGAGGTTGTATGACGTCTGAGTAGTGATTAGTGTGACTGTGTGTCAGTGTGAGACTCTGGTCGTACTGCCTGCAGGTCATTGATCTCTCGCTGGTATTTGATGATGGTGCTGTTGAGTTTTTCCTTTTCCGAACGCAGCTCCAATTGTAGCTTCCTGTTCTCTTTATCTTTCCTCTTGACGTCTGTGTCATTTCCACGGCGACTGCTGCCTCCGCGCACCTCCTTCCTGTTCATGATCTCTGCCAGCTTATTCACAGCCTGAATAAAACACACGACACAGGTGAGCAGGTAAGACACACTCACACACAGGTAAAAAAGTGAGATGCCATCTACTAGATTTCTTCCGAAAAAAAACCCCCCCAAAAATATTAAACTGACAAAAAAATATCTTAAACCAAAACAATGATAATATAATAACAATATCTTGGAAAAAAGAACATTAAGCTCAACAAAACCAAAAAGGTTACAAGACAAGCGATCATATTGTTAAGCATATTGAATATTGTTAAGCTGTATGGTGCTTTTGAAATATTTGAATATATCCACATTTTAAAAATATAAGATTTGGATTTCTAAGTTAATGTTACATATAATTCCACAAAAGGGGACATAAATAATAAAGACAGGTTTAGATTTATAAACATCTGAAGTCATGTATTATTCTAAGGCTGATGTCAAGCCCAATTAAAAAACTGATCTTGGAATTTAGTTTTATCTGAATTAACATAATTAGCTAATTATGCTTTAAACCAAGTCAAAAAAATAAATGTAAGACAAAACAGATATCTGCGGCATGCTACAGTGAAAAAGGAAGTTCAGCTTTTTAGTTGAAGTTACGTTCATATATTATAATTACTCATATGCTTTTTTTGCTGCACACTTGCAGTGTATTTGTTTACCTCCCATCAGCTTCCACAACTGTCTGAGCTCGCAAAAACCCAGCAAGCCGTAATACCTTTCTGCAAAATACTGGCTGTTTACCCAAAATTAACTATGCACAAAAAATATTTCACAATTACTTGAGTCCCACAGGTAAAGCCCTCCATTGTGTTGACTTTTATGTACATTTTCTCATGTCAATTAATGCTCTGAAATACAGGAATACAGTTATTGCTACAAATTAAATGACACTGCATGAAAGTAAGTCTATTAACTTTCAACCCTATTATACACCAGCACACGTTTATTTATATTTTATTTTGACTTTATATTATATTTCATATTGTTCTGGTCTCTTTGTGTCTGTACAGTCATGGCTTAAGCAATTTTCTCCAGGATCAATAGTTTGCCGATTCCGATTCATAATGTAGCTACTACTGCCAATTCAATAGAACTACTGAGCTGGACAGAGCCTGCAGGTTTTTTGTTGGTATCTTGGTGACACTAAAAGTCTTATGTCTTCAGTTTAATGCGCAGCAGTATCCGCTGCTTAGAAATGGTCATATTTCAGCTCCTTAATAACCATTAAATTTGGGGGGATCCAGTGAATTCAGTCAGGACAAAAGGCACCAGTTCACTTTCGTTGATCACAGCGTGCCTCAATTAATTAAGAACCTTCAATTTGAGAACACTCAGACAAAAAAAATCCATTATAAGCGTTCAAAGGTCCCTCACTGTCTGACTAGCTGTTAAAATATTAAACAGAAGTGGACGAGAGCAGAAATGGCACGGACATCTGACCACAACAGAGACAATCTGTGGATGTCAGCTGCAGTCGCGCATTCAAATAGACCATTTCTACATTCAGACCGGCTTTTTATTGAATTTAATGGATATTTGATTATCAATTTATTCTGACAGCTCTAGAGTAGTGTGAGTCCATCTGCGTGTGCCATAGTTCACCTGTGTTTTGAGGGTCCTCTCTGACTGCAGCTGCTTCTCGTATGCCAGCTTCATCTGAGTGATGGACTGCTCATCATCCTTCAGCTTTTGAAGGTCTAAGATACAAAACACAATTGAACGTAATCAGGACTGAGGAGGACATGGCTGTGTAGAGTCAGTGCTATTAGGATTAGAATGAACAGAAAACCTTTAAAACCTCTGGTTTAAATAAGGGAGCAGCCGTAGCTCTACTCTGAGCTGTAATGAGATACTTTACAAGCCACCAACTAGGAAAGCACCAGAATATCTCTCACCGTCCTGTGCCTCCTTCAGCTTGTTGTTCAGTTCTTCCTTCTCATTAGCCAGGTTCGCTACATCACTCGTCAGTGTGCGATTCGCCTCCTCTAACTGCGCATACACACACACACAGAGACACACACACACACACACACACACACACACACACACAGAGACACACACACACAGAGAGAGAGAGAGAGAAAGAAAAGGGTGCAGTGTCATTTTTACATAAATATATAATTATGTATGTGCTGATATAAAGCTTTAATGTCATAAAAATGACTTCACCGGTAATCAGTATTTATGATTTTACATCAATATTGTATTAAAAACACCTACTGGAATCAATACTTTCAACAATTTTAATATACTCAACCTACTGCATAAAAGTTACAAATAGCAGGAGGTGTTTAAACACAATAATAAAGAAATTGAGAGATGTGTCCGGATTGATCAGAGCTGTAGATGATTCTATAAAATCAGCCTGAAGTTATTGTAAAATGAGCATTGCTTCTAACAAACAACCTTGTATCACCAACACAATAAATTAAGTTTGCTTAAAGAGATTTTCACAACGGTATTTTGGATGATTTCTCTTCGCCCTTACATCATGACATTTTACGACAAAGTAAGATGCTAGCGGTATTTGCAAATTATGTCAAAAAACACATTATGCTTTGTTTTTCAAAAGTGATCACATCTCACGGTAGATACACTCAGAAAACATTTCAGTACATCAACCAATCTTATTTCATCCATAAAAAAATAAATCAGCACTGTTATTAGTGTTCATGAATGTCGTTTTTTTTTTTTACTATAGTAGTGTTTTGAATGTCGTTTTTTACTGTAATGTGTTGCTGTAATTCAAAACAGGTTGTTTTTGCAGCTCTCCACATCTACTGGATAAAGCACAGGATATTACAGTCATTTCATCAACTTTTTAACCGTGAGCATTCACCGGTCAGGCTTTTCAATATATCACACAGTGTTTACAACAGTGTTTGCTTTTTTTTAAATAGCCTGAACTCTGCATGACACACAACAAAATACAAAGTTTGAACACTAATATGAATTAAGTATTGCAGTTAATGAATAACTGTGAGGAGGAAAGTTAATTATATAGTAACTTGCAACAGTTTAAGTAATAGATGACTGGTGCTGACATATAAGGCCAATAGTACAGAAATACACAATTCATCCCATTTGAGAGCAGGACCAGCTAATTGGATAAAAGGATGCTAGACTCACTGAGCTGATGGTGGTGTCTTTCTCAGACAGTTCCTGTCTGTGTCTGGCCATCATCTCCTTGATCTCCAGCTCCTTCATGATCTTCTCTTTCTCCAGGTCAGAGTATTGCTCCTCAGCGATGGAGCGTGCCAGCTGCTCCGAGTCCGCCTTCGTCAGGGTGATCTCCAGCTGAGCAGCCAGGGAGTCCCTAAGAGAGACAAAATAATCACTGTACCTACACATACACAGGCCAGACAAAACACTCAGACTCTACCTACACTAGCCTAGCCACAGATTCAAGACATTCGCCTCCTGCGAAGTGAAGGTTTGGTCAAAACACAAATTTACATTTTTTATCCTCAAGTTGATGAGGCATGAGGCTAATGTAGCTAACAGGTTATGGAAAGAAAAATAATAAAACTGTTCATAAGAGCAATGAGTGTTTTTCCCCCCACCACATTATTGTTACTTAATATCCTAAACAAAGCTAAACAAAATAAATAAAAATAACATTATACAGTAAATAGCGATTTTATGTACAGTATATGAATGGGTTCCTTGTGGAAGTCCAGTATTACTTGTAGTTTCCATCAGAAAACTGGTCCGACTCAATCAGTCCTTTATTAAATTAAATCAGGAGCTGCTGATGGGATTTTATGAATCCATACAACGTCTGGGTGGAAAAATCTGGAACCGAACCAGTGTTCTCCTCACCAGCTCACAAAATAGCAACTACTTTTTTCTTTTTTTTTTTTTTAACAAACAAAACAAACCGTACTGCTTTCTTGTTTGGTTGCGTTCATTTTAAAGTTAACTTCACTAACAGAAAGATACTTTATCACACGCTGAGAAAAACGGCTTTCAGCAATTTGCCTAAGCATTGAGTAAGGTGCCCAAGTACACAGTACAGTACATGAACAGCCATGTGAAAATACATCCAAACACAGGACTCACCTCTCCTCTTGAAGCTCCTGCAGATTCTGCTGCATGTCTTTATATAGCTTATTTCTCTCCTCACACTCTTCCTTCAGCTCTCGCACTTGGGTCTTGTATAGTGTCTACACACACACACACACACACACACACACAGCACCGTAAACTAAAAGCTGAACTGAATGCAGTTAAACAAACTGTCCGCTGAATTGGTCAGTGAATAGATTTGTAACTAAATGGTCTTACTGAGAAATACTGCTCTGCTTCCAGCTGATCCTGCAGCTCCTTCATCTGACCATCGGAATCCTGACGCTCCCTGTTTAAGAGGGGGGTTGGGATGGATGGATGGGGAGAAATGAAACAGAATATAATAAATAGAAACAGAAAAAGAAAAAGTGAGAGAACAAAATGAGACAGACAGACAGAGAGAACAAAATGATGAAAGGGAAAAGGAGAGAGACAGAAAAAGATTGGGAGGTGGAGAAACAAGGAAAGCGAAAGAGCGAAATAGGAAAAGAGAATAATTATGGAAAAGCAAAAAGAGGACAGAGAAAGGCAGAGTGAGAGAACAAAAAGAAAAGATCCTGAAGCGTGGCGCACTGTGGGACGGCTTACTTGCGGAGCTCCACGTTCTGCTTCTCCAGGCTGCGTTTGATGTCCAGCAGGTGGTTGATCTCCTGCTTGAGTTGCTTCTCTGACGTCCGCAGCGTGCTGAGCTGCTGGTTCTGCACCTTCAGGTCATTCTGGGTCAGACTGCGCTTCTGAATCTCCTGCTCGATCCTCAGAGACAGGTTCTTCACCTGGGACAGACAGACACATGAAGAAAACCCCACGTACAGGCATGTGTGTGGATCAATCTCGCGGGACGGGGCGATTCAGTTATGTAATGTAGATTTTTTCAGTGCCGATTCGCGTATATCACAGGGGTAAAAATAATATTAGGTGTAGGCTACATTTTAATATTACAACCCAGAGGGACAGTCTTATCCAATAGCATGCCGACCAGTTCTTGTTTCTGCATAAAAACGAAACAGTCCACAAAATAAACCACATTCAAACATTAGTTTGGTGTAATTTATGCGACAACAGCAGTTTATTTACTAAATTTTAAAATGTATCCTGTTGTATTTGCATTGTTTAAATGCTCCCATTGGTTTTTGAGGCGAAAATTATTTGTTGTTAGTCTGTTCATTTCAGCTGTACCACTATTAAATAAAGCTTTAGCAGTACGACAACTTTTTTTTTTTTTTTTTTTTCCAAATGGGGAAAAATCACAGAATCGTAGTATTAAATCGGGATATTTATCGAATCGCAGTACATATCAAATCAGCACCTAGGTATTGTGATAATATTGTTTCAGGAGGTCACCTGTGATTCCTATCCCTAGTAACTAATGTAACAATTTTTTTTTTCATCTAAACATCTTTGGCACATATTGTATTTCTAGTTTTGGGCCCAATGCATTCCTGGACCTTCTCCCGCCCCATCATGCTGATCCATCAGTAGTCATTCTGGAATCTCACCATTTACAAATCAAGAATATTTGGCTCTAAGACAGTAAAAGGGCACACAAACACACCTCTTCAGTGAGTCTGTCCTTGTGTCTGCGCAGCTCGTCGAGCTTCTGCAGGGCCTGTTTGTAATCACAGTCCAGCATGGAGTTCTGCTTCTCCAGCTCTAGCAGCCTGTTCTCCACTCGCAGCTTAGAGGAGCGTTCCTCCTGCAGCTTCTGCTCCAATTCTGACCACAGATGACAACAACACTGCAGTTAAACACCAGTTTAAGTGGGCACATAATCATTACTCCCACATGAGACAATGTTATAAACACACTTAAATTAAACACTCTCACATTTACACTAGGCAGACCTTCATAACACATTAGCCTTCCAAACCACAGTAGACACATAACCCTCACAGCTCACTAGACCCTCACTCTCTTTATAGCACTGCCACTAGACGAGCTGACAACTTGGAAACTGGCCAAAAGGAGAACACTGTACAGACTTCTGTCCATCATGGACAACGCCGGCCACCCATTCTAAAGTGCTGTGATCAAACAGAGAAGCACTTTTAGTCACAGACTCGCCAGCATAAAGTGCTTCACTGACAGCCACAGAAAATCTGTCCTTCCTCTGTCACACCTATCAGACCCTATAACTCCTCCAGATCACACGCTCACACAATCTGTGCAATAATTTGCTACTATTCAGATGTGCAATTATGTATTGCGTGCTAAATCATTACATGCAAATTTCAAAACGTATGTCACATATGTCACTACTCATATGCAATATCAATACTTACGACACTATGTGCAATAACTAACTCGGTATAAAGAACAATTAGAAAACATTTTATTTTATTGATTTATCTATAGTATTTATAACCACATCTCTTACTGACCACAGCATTTTGTGTATATAACAAAAAGCATGTTTTTATAACTTACTACACTATATTTTATATTATTCTAGTCTCTGTGTAGTTGAAGCAAAAGCAATTTCTTCCGCAATCAATAGTTTTCAAATTCTGATTCACTGGATCTGGAGCTCTGGATAAGAGCGTCTGCTAAATGTCATAAACGTAGATCCTTATACCCTTCAAAACACACTAGCCCTTCATACCCTCGCTAGCCTTTCATAAGCTGGTTAGAATCCACTGTAGTATTTTACCAATTTGTATGCCTTATAGCACACAAGCCATAGTCTCAACAGCAAACAATGGAAGACCCTAGTATCCTAACAGCACTCACACACAATCTCATACCTTTCATAGCCTCAGATTTGGCTCCCTCAATGGACTCGCTGATTTTGCTTTTGTCGGCCAGACGCGTTTTTGTGGCCTTATGGGCCGCCTCCTCCTGCTCCAGGTTCTGCTGCAACACCTTCAGCTTATATGTCATATCAATCTCTTTACTGCTCTTCTCCTATTGGATATGCAGAAAAATTGGAGAGACATTAGAGTAAGGGGTGGAGTCAAAAAAAAAAAAAACATTTCAAAGCTGGCAGCAGCAAAAGAATGAAAGGTACTTTCTATTGCTATTCAATGAACTGCATTTTCAAAGAAAAAACATTTGGACTTAAAAGCAAGAACAAATTCCTTCCATTAACATTTAGTCACTGCATGCAGATAACATCAGAAGAAAATCTGCAAACCTAGGCTGGCTGGATTGAGTGATTTATCCATGAGACTTATCTCAATATCAAAATGTAACATCAACTGTTTATGACACCATATACTTAAAATAAAATATGCATTTCAATTTTGTAATTGCAATACATATGGTCTTATTAAAATGTCAGCTATTTGGTTTGACTGGTATGTGTCTAGTAAGAGTGGAGCAGTGGTCACCAACCCTTCTCCTGGAAATCTAACCCCCACCTCACCCTCTTCCTTAACACTCCAGCCCATCAGGAAATTCTGAAGAACTTCATTATCCAGAGCAGGTGTCTGGAACTAGCTATCTCAAGAAGGCAGGACCAAGATTGGTAACCACTGGTGCAGAGTTTGTGAGAAAGAAGCTGCTTACCTTCTCCAGGTCAGTGAGTTTCTCCTGTAGCTGCCTCTTTTCACTCTCAACTTTGGACAGAGCCTGCCTCGCCTGTCTCACTTCATCCTCCAGATTGGAGAGACGGGCTAAAAAAAAGGCAAAGAGGGTAAAATAAAGTGAATGAGAGATAGACAGAGAGAGAGAAAGAGCAAGAGAGAAAGAGAGACATAAGAAGTCAGTGGAAAAAGGTAGGAAAGCATTGACTGCTTAACAATAAATGCAAATATCCTTACATGCACATTATCTCGCAGGGTTATCACTCACCTATATGCAGACTATTATCTCTATACATGGACCGTTTTAGACACTTTTCAGGATGATCCGAATGTGTAAAAGCTACCCACTTCCACCATTATGAATAAAGCAATGTGATTAGTTCATTTTGTCTTGTAATCTTATGATGGCAGGAAGAGAGACAGAAAGTAGCGCAAGCACTTGGGCTAAGATTATTGAAAAAAAGGGAGAAAAAAAAAAAGCAAACTCTCATGGCTTCCCACATGGCTAAAATTGTCCCAAGGGCAAACCTGCAGTAATGAGATCATACCCCAAACAAGCTCAGAAATGTTCCTGGGTGTGGGTTCCTGGGTATTTCGGACAAGTATGAAAATGCCCTAGATCTACAGATCCGTTTTTTTCTTCTCTCTCTGTTGCTCATACCCAGTGGCAAATAAAGTCTTGGCCCACCTACTTGTCACAAGCCCTTTCAAAATGACTTCTCAAATCTGACTTCAACATTAAAATCCTATGAATAAGACAAAACATAAGTTCACGCGTGAACACACTACAGCACACAGTGTGAAATTTTTTCTCTGCACTTAACCCATTCACCCGAGTGAAGCAGTGATAAGCTGAAAATGCAGCGTTCGGGGAGCAGTGTATGGGGACGGTACCTTGCTCAAGGGTTCTTCAGTGGTACCACTGGCCATCCTGGGATTCAAACCCACAACCTTCTGATCACAGCAGCAACTCCCCAACCACCAGACCACTAGCCGCCCCTTATCCAACTACACTTATCCAACCCTAGCTGCAGTTCATGGCACATTCTCACTGTCCTCATTTCTTTTAGCTAAAATTCTAAGAACTAAACAGCTCTAAAGTGGAGTATTTTTTTCTTCAGTGCTCTTATTACATGCAATACTCTGTGGCATGACTGCTTTACCCTGCAGGTCGGAGATGGTCTCGGAGCGTTGTGTGTGTTCTCGTGTCTCCGTGTCCAGTGCCGCCTGCAGGCTGATGTAATCTTTCTCCAGCGCTAATTTGCTGCTCTCCAGCAGGCAGCACTTATCCTGCAACTCTCTCACATGCGTTTCCAACTGCTGCAGTTGTTTACTGGAGTCAGTCTGTGCCTTCCGCAGCCGCGTTGCCGCATCCGACTCTGCACGCAACAGAGTATTCGCTTCGTCCAGCTGCAGAGGACAGCACAGAACATCAATAAAAAGTCTGGGCAGAGTCATATTTATAATGTCCATCAGCAGTCAGAAAGTTGAATAAACAGGTTTTATTCACAACTGCTTGTTTTTAATAATTGTTCTAGTGTAGTACATCTCACCTGCTGTCTGTCACATTTCACGGGCACATTTCACTACATGTTGTATTTGTAAAACTATGTATGTGACATAGAATCTTGAAAAACGCTGCAATTTTACAGTTTTTTTTACTGCAATCCTAGATCATTAACTTTTTTTGACATGATATTTATCTACTTATGTAAAACACCATTCTAAAATATTACAAGATAAAGGTCTATTCAGTTTAATGCATAAATATAAGAAATTAGCTTTTTTGAGCACTCTAATTTTAACTAGTAGTTATTAAGTAATTACTGCTATATTTTTAGGTAATTACTGCTATATTTTCAACTTTTCTAAATCGGGACCTTTTGCATACTCCTCTAAACGATTACAGGAGCAAGGTTTTGCATAATTAAAGAAAGTGAGAGTATGGCTGCTGCTGACAGCTAAAGGTACACTCAGGTGTGTTCTTACCTGCCTCTGCAGGTGAATGTTTTTCTCATTGGAAATGTGAGAATTCTGGTTTCTCTTCTTCATCTCTTCCAGCTGGTCCCTCAGACTGTTGACTGTGAAGTGAAACAAAAAGACATAATATATACATATTTATATTAGGGGTGGGACGAGATCTTGTGCCATGAGATCTCGCAAGATTAAAATGTTCTCGTCACATGAAAAGCAGTCTCTTGAAGCAGCATCCAGCAGCAGTCCACAGGTTGCCAATTAAGTGCGCGTGCTGCATTCTAATAATAATTAAAAGTAAAACTGCAGTGATTGGTTACATCATTTCAAACGCACCAGCATTGTTGTGTTTTTGATTTATAAACAGAGAGAGAGTGTGTGTGTGTGTGTGTGTATATACAAGTATGGGTATGTATGTAGAGTGTAAGCCGTTACCTTCGTTTTCGAGGCAGCGTTTGCGATCCGCTTCACTCTCTGCCTTTCTGTGGCTCTCCACATTCTTGTGCTGCAGCAGAGCCTTTTCTCTCTCAAGCTGCCTTAAAGACGACTCCAGAGCTTTCCTACTGTTCATCTGCACGCACACGCACACACAAGGTATTATTTATAGACAAACCAGAGTGTGCCAAACTACTCCCAAACTGAGTATATGCTTCCTTATCATTAAAGGATAGGTGAATAATAATAAAATTCAAATTTGCCACAAGTTATTTTTTTAGTAGACATAATACTAATGAATGACTGGTATTACAGTATTATCTATGCGGAATAATTTTCTAAACTCTCAGGAACCTGCAAAGCATGAAATTACTTTACAAAGTCAGAAGCATTTTGATACAGTAGATTAGAATTGTTTTTTCCCCTTCAAAAGTCAGGACGCTTGTTTAAAAACATACAAAAACACACACACACCTCTTCTTCAAACTCTTTGGTGATTTTGTCCAGTCGTCCGCTGGCCATCCTGTATTTGTGCTCTAGTTCATCTTTGGCCTGCATCTCATTATTGAGCTGCTCCTCCAGGCTGTGGAGCTTCTTCTGGATCTGCAGCAAATGGCAGCAGTAGTACAGCATCATCACAGCTTCTTCAGCTCAATCACAGGATTACCTCTTATTCCCTGTGCATTGTATGCTTTTTTCCAAATCTAATCTAACAAACCTCATACTATTTATCAGCTAATTATGTAATCAACTAGCCAAGACATGTTTGGTGTCTGAATTTCCAGATAAATAAAGCAAATGTAGTTAACAGATGATGAAGCCTATAGCCCACCAATTAGTATATTGCTAACTGGGGTCCTGTGTTCTCTCATGATCATCGCAAATGGTGTGTAGGTGTTTGGTAATCTCTAATAGACTTGCTTATGTGGCTTCTGTCTCTGTACGATACGCTACCTAAAATAGACAGAAATATGTGGCATAGCTAATAACAGTAGTAGCAGCAACTTTGTCCGTACTTCTGGATGGACAGTAACCCTGTCCTGGCTGGTCGAATACATTTGGTGTTAAAAATAAAATTAAGTACATTTTTTCAATAAACTATGCCTTTAAAATCTAATTGTGAAGACTAATCCTGTCTTTAGCATCAGGAGCATATAGTGTATATATAGGTATATGCTCAGTCAAAACTGGAGCTAATCTCTAAAAGACGTTCTCCACATTGTTACACTGACACTGGATATGTTCGGTTTATTATCTAACATTCTTCAAACCTGAGCAGTGAACACTCGACAGAGCAGAACAGCTGGGATAATTATCAACAATACAAAACAGCATAAATAGCCTTTTTCAGGAAGGAAGTGGAAGAGGAAAGTATATACTCACTGCAACACTGTCCTGAGAGACAAAAGACAAGAAAACAGAAGGAAATGTTGAGTATGTTGCTGCATTACCAACATTGACACATCACGTCTGTCATGTTTGAATATTTTCTTACACGGTTACGTTAATTTATTCCTTAAAAGAAACAAAATGTAAAAAGCATGCTGCAGTTTTACATTTTACATTATTGTAGATTTTCCATTTATTATTTTTGTAGGTATTACAGCTACATATATACATATACACACACATATAAATAATGGAGTCACACATTACAACAGAAAATTGCCTTGAGCACAGTCTCGCTTAGAACTGACTAATTGTAATTCACTACGTATGTGTTATGCATTGTAACTTAAGTTAACATTAAATACAGTTGTGTGTTTCTCACCTCTCCCTTTGTGGGATGTTGTGCTGAACTGTTAGAGGCTGTCAACAATCTAGAGAAGAGCAGTATTGCCATTAGTAATGCACAGTTCATTCCTACACTACTAACACGGTAGTTAACTGTCCTGCTGGTTTGTGCTGTTGTAAGTGAACGGCTAGACTTCTCCTTCCTTGTATAGCTTGTAAAAGGCATATCACCACATAGTTTATTAAGGTATCAACTGCTCAAAATTCACTCCCTGCTGCAAACACCAGAGTAAAGTACAGAACAGCACAATGAATGCACAGCTAGTTTAAATGCTCAGCTAGTTTTCTTACTGGTCTTCTTTGAAGTAGGTAAAGCCAACAAAGGGGAGCTGGTTTCCTGTGAAAGCTTTGGGCGTGGGAAATGTCTCCACGTCGCCTTTATATTCTTCAATCTCATCGAAATTGCTGGTGTCGATATCGCTGCTCAACTCTGGCACCACCGGGGCCACCGCTGCAGTTAGATGGAAAAAACAGCTTGTGATTCATGAATTAATATACATTCAAACACCAAAAAAAAGGAAATATAAACCATAAGTTGTTGCTGTAGTTTGTTACGCACCGTCTCTGATGGTGTCAAAGGTCCAGAGGTCATTTTTGAAGAAAGGGTGGCTCTTAATCTCCTCCACACCATTTCGACCTAAACGAACCTCCCTTAAAACACACAGGAACATACACATTTACCACACAAAGCTACACAGATCTTAAACAGATTGCACAGACAACGACTAGGTGCAACTGCGGTCACAAAACTGTTGTATTACAGGTAATAACAACAGAAATCAGGGTCCTTATGATGCCTCAGTGTATGAAATGGAAATGTGCTCAAGTCAATTCATAAGAGTGTGCAATAAACTTATCAAATAATCCAAATGAAATTAAAGAGAAATCTGGGGGGCTAAACTAAGGCAATAAAAATATCCAACAAAACTAATATTACAAAAATTACAAACAGAAGCAAGATCTGTACACTGTCCAAACTGTAATAATAGAATATTCTGCTTCTTCTGTTTTCACTGACCCATCAGAGAAGAAATTGCTTGTTCCACAGACAGAACTTTAAAGGCCATCATTGTGAGAGAGAACAGCACAATGGTGCAACTGATTCAACAGTAGTTGATAAATTTTTTTACAGAAAAAAAAACATTATCTGATGATCTTGACAGATGAGAAAAGCTGACCTGTCTGTTAGAAAGGCACAGATGATGTTTTTGGCCTCCTTAGAGATCTCCACATCATCAGGGAAGTTTAAAGAGTTTTTATGGTCCATGATTTTACTGTAGGTCCCCACCAGTGAGTCAGCATAGAATGGAGTATCACCTGATTTAAAAAAAAAAAGCTTATTAATACAATACCAGGACATGCTCTCATCTGTATGTCTCAGGGAAAAAATGAAACACGAAGCTTTTGTAAAAACACTTTACAACACTATGTAAAAAGAATTTTGCTTCTCGTGTTTCGGATTTTACTACAGGACGTTGTTTTAATCCTTAAAATGTAAAAGGTTAAACAAAAGACTTTGAGCGGCGTATTGAGCATGAATGAATGTGTGATGTTACTTATGTTTTTCTACCAAACAAAGCACACCCATACACCACACCCCTCACTACTTACCCACTAGCATCTCGAAGATAAACACTCCTACAGACCACCAGTCACACTCTCGGCCATAGTAGCCATCGCCTCCCTGTGATTTCAGCACCTCAGGTGAGATGTAGTCAGGCGTCCCCACCGCTGTGTCACAGTGCACCATACCCGTCTGCAAACACACAGTACATTAAACTTTACTGACATTTTCAACGTGCAACATAATGGGACTGTTCAGGTTAATTTGCTAACATTGCTAATGACAGGAAGCTAACAGTACACACAGGAAAGCCACTCTTAGCAGGAAAATTTTAACCCACACATCGTAAGCCACGACAGCATCCTATCCATTTTAATGTTCTGAGTTTTAAAAAAAATGTTGTACATAAGCCTACATTGTTAGTTAGATTGGCCTCACAGCTCCAGAAGCAATCATTTCTTGACTGACTGGGAAAATTAGGGGAACACGGTCTAAGTAATATGTAATGTAGACACATCAGTCCCAAAGCCATTACACATCTGGAACAAGTGTGATGCTGTATCTAAACACTAGGTGGCAACATCACACAAACAGCAAAACCCTACTGACTCCGCATGAGAATAAAATCAGGACTTTCACTCACCCCAGTCTAATTCTCTGTTGCTGATCATTTGGATAGTTAATGGCTAGGGTTAGGATCTGTGTGTGTGTGTGTGTGTGTGTGTGTGTGTGTGTGTGTGTTTACAGCAAGTTAGTCTGTTATTATAAACTGCCTATTAAGCTGCATCTTTTACACTATACCATTTAAACAGTACCATTCACTTAAACAATGTAAACAACAACAACAACAACGCTTTACCATGTAGACAAAGGCTGAAGGCAGCCTTTTTAGACAACAGGGTCTGTTTTCCCAAATCAGGAGAAGGAGCGCTAAACAAATTTTGTGACCTCAACCATCATAAATACAGAGGAATCTGATCCGAGATCAGTCCTTTTTATGACTACTTTGTGAACACCAGCCCTGCTGTTGACACTCATTGTCCTAAACTATTAATATGTTTCACCTGAATGCAGAACTGGACGCAGTTCGAGTGGGTTAAGAGAAAGTTTAGGGACTTATTTATGGAAAACAATCGAGTGACTATTGACTTTGTGTTTGTTGGCAACATCTGCACTGCGGCTGTATTTCTAAACTGAAGAGGTGAAAACTGTTCCCCAAACATTTCTTGAGCAAATCTGGTTTATTTGCCGAACCTGTCCTTTAAGTACCCACAAATTACTTTATTACTTCTATTAGCTTTACTTGTTAACTAAGTATCAAATACTCATTCTTATTTCAAGACACGTCTAACTGACTGTTTACTTGATTCTAACTGGGTTTATATCTGGATCTGGACACATCTGGACTTGGCCACTGTGGTTTATTAACGCCTGCAGCCTTCGAGCCAATAAGATCACTCAAGGTCAGGCATGGCTAAACTCACTGACCCTACGCCTGACTCACTCAGCACAGATACAGAAAAAACAAGAGTGGAAGGAATAATCCGGAAGTGTTTGGTGATGCGTGCACGCTATTTAGGGTACACGTTCAGGAATGTGGCCTTTGGGAGAGCTGGGAATAATCTTTTAAGCAGCCGTTTTCAGTGCATGGGCAGCTTCATATCAATCATTTCAAATTCCATATCAAGCAGAGGGTACATTGAAACTTCCATTAAAGACTGAAACATCTGCAATGAGTCCTTCTAAGAGGTATGCTGCAATAGTGTGTGCAATGAGTCAGTGTGAATGAGCTGGTTTTCTTGCTGGGTTTTCTTGCAGCCTTAATCAGATTCATCCCGTTTCCTCCATTCAGAACATCCTAAAGGTTCATCAACCCAATCAGGGGTGTTACATTAGGACTGTGTGAAGAATTAAAAAACTACTCAGCATAAGACACTATTAAAAAATGTGGGAAAAAAAGGCTTTCCCCACAGAATACACTACAGTAAGAGTGGAAACTTTAGAACAAACTAGATGCCAGTAAACATATTGTGGGTTACTGGCTCACTTACCAAAGATATATCTGAAGCAAGAAGAAAAAAAAAATTCACTGCTTGCATCCATTTGTGTGCCTGAGAAAGACATACTTTTTGGAAGTAGGACGAAATCTTTCAGGCCTTTTCTGACTGCATTAATTATTCAAATGTCCGCAAATCCCCAGGCCTACATCTAGCTTATTTGGTCTTCCCCTGCACCATATAACTGGGCTTAAAAAGAGCTTGTTCCCGCCCCACTGTGCCAGTGAAAACCAGCTCTCTGATTTGGAATGCAGCCCCTGTTGAGCAGCTGCAGCAAATTTGGGTCATGGAGTTCCTATTCACATCCAAAGTTGACTGAACAAAGTTATCAATGACAGAATAAAGCACTCTATTATTCTCCACTATGTTTAAATGATCCAAATAATCATTCTGACAGACTGTAATGCACTACAGGAAGCATAGGGGGCGATATAATTGTTGTTTCACTGAATGATGCGAACGATGAATTTTAAAGGATGCTAATGTTAAAAATAAAGAAATAAATCAACAGTAGGCGTGGTGGTTTTATTAGAGAACAATATTTTAATCAGTCATAAAAAACAGTTTCCCTTACCCCATCCATCTTCATGCAGGTGCCAAAGTCGGCGAGTTTGAGGTGGCCGTTCTGGTCCAGCAGCATGTTGTCAGGTTTGACGTCACGGTGGATGAAGCCCATGGAGTGGATGGCATCTAAGGCCATGACCACCTCAGCTGTGTAGAATTTTGCCCACTTCTCTGGAACGTCGTACGTACTGGTCAGGTTCACCAGGTCTCCGCCTGGCATGTACTCCATCACCATGTACAGATAACGGTCATCTTGAAAGGCACAGCACAGCTGGGACAACGAAAGGACAGAGAAAGAGAGAGCTACTTATACATACATATAGATATTTACATACACACACACCCCCACCTATACACAGTACTGTGCAAAATCTTGGGCACCTATCGTAGTCTTAAGCACCTGCAGAATTTTGAAGAACTGTTTAGATTAGCAAGAAGTGTCACATTAATATTACCAAATATACTAAATGAAACTAAACAGAATAACTACAAAGAATATACAGAAAATAGTTATTTTATGTAAAGTATCTCAGTGTGTTTCGTGTGGAACCCCAGTATTACTTGTAGCTTCCATTAGAAACACAATCTGTACAACATTAAATTAAATCAGGTTTAAACAATTTGTATGGCTGCCTAAGACTTTTGCACAGTATTCTGTGTGTGTGTGTGTGTGTGTGTGTGTGTGTGTATATTATGTGTTATACAGGGGGCATATTATTACATATAGATGTTTACTATTCAAGTTCCTATACTAAAGCTACTGCACTCTTATTAAAAGGTATGATTATTTCATACAGATACTTAGTGTATACGTATTATGTATGTGTCTGTCTCACCTGTACAACCCAGGGGCTGTCTGCGAAGGCCATGATGTCCCTCTCTTCCCAGAAGAAAGCTGAGTCAGAGCGCTTGATCATCTCAAATTTACTCAGCAGCTTCATGGCATACACCTTCTGGGAGGCCTTATGCCTCACCTACATACACACATACAAATAGATAAACAGACACAAACAAAAACACAAGTACATTTGTGTATCCCTCCCCAGCCTATATTCACCCCCATTTCAGGTGAACTTTTCCATCTTATTCTCTCTGTATGTGGGCTGTGGACAATGCAGGAATTGTGGGAACGCTAAGCTATGTGGATTTGCTTTAAAGAGCAAGCGTCAAACAGCCCATCTGTCAGGCAGAAATTCACTGCAGCACTGAACTCGTAACACAAGCGCTCTTTACAAGCGTGTGTCCATAGACACACATTTTCCAACAAACCAGATGCACATATTCAAACCAGCGTCATCCATCAATGAACCGTGAAGACAACGTGCTGTCCAGAAAATTGATAAACCAAAGTTAATGATTACTATAGATGCACACCTATAAATATGAACACTCATAACATTTGCTCATGTTTTGCTATTGATTACTTTCTGCAAAAATATTCACTCATGAAGACCAAAGTTTTATTTTTGCTCTTTTAATTTTAATATATAAATGAGCTGTTTCTCGCCTCATTCCAAAGCAGTCTGGCCAAAAATGCTCCTTTTAACTTCAGTGTTTATGGATAGAGCTAAACCGAAGCAGGCTGAAAAGATGGATATCCAGTACTGTGCAAAAGTCTTAAGCACCTATGCAAATTGATAACGTGATAACATTGATAATGCGATAATGTCTCTGCTAGCAAAGTTAACGTTATAGTAAATGCAAACAAACAAGAAAGCAGTAAATAGTATGAAGCTTAGTTTTGTTTGTAATAAAGTAGTTGATATTTTGTGAGCTGGTGAGAACACCACAAGTTCGGTTCCAGATTTCTCCTCGATGCCTCAAGCCGTTGTTTGGATTTGTGAAACTCCACCAGCAGCTCCAGATTTAATTTAAGGACTGATTGAGTCAAACCATAGAAATTACGAGTAATACCGGGCTTCCACAAGGAACCCATTCATATACTACACATTATTTATTCGTATAAATATGATTTGTATTCATTCTTTGTTTTATTTAGTATGTTAATAATATAAATACGAAAAAAACCTCACTGCTCATCTAAACAGTTTTTAAATATAGTTTTCACAGATGCCTAAGACTTTTGCACAGGGCTGTATATAAAATGTGCTGACATGTGTAACATCAGAAAAACAGCTAATTCAAATGGGGCTGTTTTTGTAGCTCAATTTTTGTGAACTGGGGAGTGAGCAGTGCGTTTAACAATGTTTACATCCTACATTAAGCTATTGTTTAAAATAGGAAGGAAAAAATCAGTGTTCACTGATATGACCCTTAATTGACCTCAACACGTGTGTTTAGAGGAAAGTCAAAAGTGTTGGAAAATCTTGAATAGGATTTGAGCCAAAACTTAAAACTTAAGAGTTGGAGAAATTAATATTCTACATTCAAGGAACAGAGCTTGGAAAAGTACTTACACAACAAACAAACAAACACACACAAACACACACAAACGCACGCCTTACCAGTTGCACTTCTCCAAATGCTCCTCTGCCGATCACCTTCACTCTGTCGAAATCCTCCGGTTTCATCTGCAGCTCTCTAATGTGGCACATTACTTTCTCATCTACAAAGAGACAAAAACACACAGGCATATTGGCACCCTTGGTAAGTATGAAAAGTCATAAAAATGTCTCAGTGGTTATTTAGCTCAACCTAACACTAAGTATGAGAAAAATCGAGTCAATAAGTCAACAGGTATATTTAGAGATCAGGTATATCTAGCCCTCTGCGGTGCTATGCAATTCAGTCCGGGGTCATTTATTTCAGCAGGATGTATGGATCACACAGGAATCTTTGACAGCATTATCGACATTTGTTACTCAATCCGCATTTCTGAGAATTATCACGCTCGCTGGCCGGCCGAGACTGACTCACCGCCCAAGTGTTGAGTCATCCGCCCGCTACCGCACACAACTCATTTCACTATGGTTGCTATGGCAACGGGGGGGGGGGGATTAGGAAGCAACGGCAGGACGGAAGGGGATAATTTGACGAAACCGAAAAGAGAGGTGGGTGGAGATGGACAGATGCAGCTGCTTCACCGCCAGTAAAACTCAAACAGTTCAAATGTGTCCATTCAGAAACTCGTAGAGCATCACAGAGCTACACATTCACAGTTGCCAAGTTAGACCAAACATATTCAATCAGATGTGTTTCTTTAGTCCTGCACCGAAGCAACAAGGCTAATGTAGCTAAAAAGAAATAAGAGTTTATATCTCACCAGTTTCAACTTTCTACCAACAATAATCGAAAACGCAACCCAATAGGCAGGCTTTAAGATGACAGCTACTGCTTTAGCTACACTGTATACTGAAGCTCATATTTTAACATGCATACAGTGTCAGAAACCACATAAGTGAGTCTGTAACAGATTACTTAACACTTTAATAGGCTAGTGTGTGATTATTTAGAACTGCAATTAGCACCATTCTAATCTGTAAGGTGTAAACTTCCTTGTAGCTGCAAAAGCAAACATGTTTAAACATGTCTTGGCTGAACAATTTAGGGTATGGGAGAGGAGGTAGTAAAAATGAGATATTTTGCTGAATTATTGATTAAAAAGCAGAAATTTAGTCATCACTGTAATTGGGAACGTTACGTTATTGCCATCAAATTTAACAAAACAAGAATTAGAAAAGTAGATTCGTATCATATTCAGACACTGTGATAGTGTTGTGAGGGCCTGTAGTGTTTCTTACCCCAAGTATTCTAAAAAAGCTCATTTGCGTTACACTTTCGCAAAAATTAAGAAGCAAAGGCTACAAAATGCAATCGCAACCAAACTGCAACCTACAGAAGTTCAATACTCACATCTGTTCAAGAAAGTTTCGATGTTCTTGTTTTTACGTAAAGCAGGCGAGTCCAGGTCCAGGACCAGGGCATTCATGGCGTCCTGAAAGAGAGAATAAGGCATGAGGCATAAGTGACTTTGCCTGAATTTTTTAGCCCAGATAGTTGAAGGAATCTTGAGTGTCGATGAAAGACCTTTAATCTTTAATCCTCAGACCTTGGCAGAAGCATAATGTGTAATGTTACATATAATTTCTCAAAAAAATAATAAAATGAGTGGAGACTTTGTGCAGAAAGCGCAGATTCTTCACTACCGTTCCAGACCACATTAATGTTTGTATGCAGAAGTGGAGATATTTCTAGAGAATTTCTTGAGAACTCTGTTCGTTGGAAAAATCAAACCTGTTCTGTGAAGTTTGGAGCTGTAGCATCTTTGTTAATCACACAGTAGCTTAGAAAACAAGCCAAAAATGCTACACACATCACAGTACAGGCTCAGTTCCAGCAAAATAAGTCTAAGATGCCGCTGAATTAAGAGGACAGACACAAATCTGAGAGCAAAAAGCTGGGTGACTGGTGTTGGAGTGACCATGAAAGTGTTCTGTGATGTGTGTGCAGCTCTATGCTTCCACTGAGCCACTGCCGAGCAGTTTTAAGAAGGTATTGGCCTTGATTTGCCCCTCATTATCAGCGCCCCCAATCAGGGAGCTCCCACACTGCCAATCAGTACACTGTCTGAGATATAAAAGGATGAACCATATCTTATTACTGTTAAACAGCCCTACAATACATTAAAAATTCCACCACTAGTTCAAACTTTAGATTCAACCCAGAGTGGCTAAAATATTTCCCTTCCCTTCAAATGACCAAGGCAGTTTACTTCTGAATAATAAATATTGTACTCATTACGATTCTGCGTTAATTGTACACATACGTGCATTGAACTCAGCAGCTGCGGGAATCTGGACGACCAATCAGTCTCTTCCTGAGGGAACGAATCATATAATGAAAGGAAATGCACTTAAAACAATTAACTACTCGTGTGTTTGTGTGTGTGTGTGTGGCAGAGGGGGGCACCAGAGCGTTTGGAGTGTGATGAGGGGCTGCAGTGTTGAAGTGTTGTGAATGGAGCGCAGGTCTGTTGTGGTTTACATACCAGACAGAAACCTTTACCGGAAAACCATTCCAAACATCCAGCAGCCACACCTCTCTCGCTCTCCGTGCATCTCGTTCCCTCTCGCCCTTTTTCCCCTCTGTCTCCTTCCTCTCTGTCTGTCTGTCTGTCCGTCTCCTTCTCTCCCCCCCACCGCATCTTTCTGCTTTTATCTTCTTTTCCTCGTTCTCTTTTCCTAAACTCATTCTCTCTCTATCCACTTTCCCTCTCACCTCCTCTTTCCTCTACTTTTCTCCATCTCCATCTTTTTTCTCTCTCTCAATCTTACTCCTCTGTTTCCCTTGTTTTGTTCTCACCCCCCGCCCCCATTTCACTCTTCATTACAAGTGAAGTGGACTTGTGGATGTGGTTCAGGACATAGCAGGACTTACTGTGAGCTATAAAAAGCTCCACCATGTATGAAGCCTTTTTATATAACGGGGTCTGTTTTCACAAACCACCTCAGAAGAAGGAAAGCTGATCTAGAAAAAGGTTTTGTGAAAATGACCATCATAAACACGGAGGATTCTAAGATCAGACCAGCACTGGTGTTGTCTGAAACTGATGCCTTTAGCAGTGAAGTTTTCATTTTTACAGCTCACAGTAAGTCATAAACCACATCCACACGTCTGTCGCACCTGAAGGGCTGGATGTGACCTGAGCAGGTTAGGCCAAATTACTTCAGTATATATGTCTATATTTGATCATAACTGAATGTGTTAGCAATATTAGCCTGTGCGTGCGTGCGAGTGAGAGATAGAGAGAGAGAGAGAGATAGAGATAGAGAGAGAGAGACAGAGAGAGAGACCGAGAGTGAGAGAGAGACAGAGAGTGAGAGAGAGACAGAGAGAGAGAGAGAGAGACAGAGAGAGAGAGACAGAGAGAGAGTGAGAGACAGAGAGAGAGAGACAAAGAGAGAGACAGAGAGAGACAAAGAGAGAGAGACAAAGAGAGAGACAGAGAGAGACAAAGAGAGAGAGACAAAGAGAGAGAGACAGAGAGAGAGAGACAGAGAGAGAGAGACAGAGAGAGAGAGACAGAGAGACAGAGAGTGTGAGTGTGTGTGATAAAATAAATATTAAATATGCCTACACATTCGTCAAACTTTCTGTCCAAATCCTACATGTTTAAAATACTATTTAAGCCACACTACTCTCTCACACACACACACACACAGGAAATGACACATTCCACCCAAGACTCCTGAGATGTGCTTCAGTGTCGGTGCAGCTCAGTGGTGACATCATTTCCTTTTTAGCTGTCCTTTCTCAAAGTGAGCACACTGTTCTCTCGCTCTCTCTCTCCAACTCTCCCACACACACACACAATTTAAATTAAGTTTCATTGCAAAAATAATCAGCACGTTTTTGAACACACACACACAAACACACAATACGTCAAAAGTTTGCAGACACATATTTCATCTGAAATGTGGCCCAGAGGCCTAGAGGTTGGAACATTGTATTATGGATTTAATTGCATTCAGTAACAGAATTATTGAAATCAGGTACTGATGTTGGATGATAAGTTCTAGATGAGAAAGTCACTCATCCCAAAGCAGCTCCTTAACCCCAGAGAACTCCACAGAACAAATGCTGGGGGGCTTTATACCCTTCTAGCCCACAGGTGTGGTGGCTGCCATTCTATTGGTCAGTGCTTTCTTATGGAGCCTGTACAGGTGTCCCTATAAAGAGGTGGTGTGTACTCATTGGTGTGTACCCCTGTTTTATTACCCCCATCCACACAATAACCAGCATGCAAAGCACATTATATACATAATACAAGCACTAGGAATCCACCTCACCAAAGTAAATTCTTCCTTCCTACCACCGTCAGACTCCTCCCTCTGTCACACATCCACACAATAATCTGTGCAATAACCTGATTGCGCAGATTATTGCATAATTTCCAGCTGGGTCATTATCATTATGTGCATACTTAAGCACAATAGATTCACCATGTACAATATAGCGCAATTTTCTTTTCAGGTGTTAAATCATTTTACTATGTGCAATATCTAATTATGTACAATAGTCTTCCCATGTGAAATACCACTGTATATGTCAATGTTGCTTATATACAACTCATCTGTATTGCGTGCAATAACATACTCTTAACCACTAGCTGTGTTAATAGTAACTAACTTAATACTTTAGATAAGTAACTTACAATTAATACCCAGCATTTGTGTATACAGCATAATGCATTTCACATTGAGCATTTTCTGCAGAGATTTTATTGGATTATTTAGACTTTACATTTCATATTGTTCTTGTCTCTGCATCTCTGTGTGTCTTTGCAATCGAATCAGGAGCAATTTCCCCCAGGATCAATAAAGCTTTTGTGATTCTGATTCATAGCAATATAGTAATCCTGAGTACTGGCATACCCGCTCACATACAGGCTATCAAACTCAGACGTGATATTCGGCTTGCTACCAGCACTGTTCCTGGCTTTCTTCTACAGGCTAGCAGGGGGAAAAAAAAAGACATTTAAATCAGTCTGATCTCATTTAATGCTTGCATTTTTTAACAGTTCCTCCCACCTTCAGGGTCCATCAGTCTCATACATCAAGATACTAGTCATTAAACTAGATAATCTCCCTCTAGAGACACTGCTGCATTACTGTGGAATGCAGATTACTTATTTGTAGTGATTATTTATTTCATTTTGCATGAAGTATCCCTTTAAAAAAATTTAATTGGATACCACATACAGCATAAGGTTTATGTCCTTAGTTTGGTAAAGTAAAGTAAAGTTGCCCCTTATAGTCACATGCGAACACACCACAGCACAGCACACAGTGTGAACAATGTGAAATTCTTTCTCTGCATTTAACCCATTCACCAAGTGAAATAGTGGGCTATAACCAACGAGGGGCTCCCGGGGAGCAGTGGGTAGGATGTTGGCGGTCTAGTGATTAGCACGTTGCCCCTGCAATCAGACGGTTGTGGGTTCGAATCCCAACACTGCTATTCTCACTGAGGTACCCTTGAACACTGCTCCCCGGGAGCCCCTCGTTGGTGACAGCCCACTACTTCACTTGGTGAATGGGTTAAATGCGGAGAAAGAATTATAGATATGGATCAACGTATATGGAAACATATGAGGCAGGATTATACATGTCCATTATTTAACATACTTTAATCTATGAATGGACTACGAATGTCACAGTCATAGCAGCCACGGATACTGACCATAACATTGTAATGAAGTGTGAGAAACCACATCAGCAAGTCTGCCAGAGAGTCCTGAACACCTCCACCCACTGTGAGGACAGTGTGTAATGATTCTGCATTTGGTGGGGTATAAGCTTTCACTATGGGTTGGATAAATAATCCAATACAAAACTAAAGAAGTAAATTTCAGACACAGATTTGTGTCTGAAATGATTAAGGATAAAACTGGAATTTTCTGCTGAACATGTCCTTTGAAAGCTGCAAATAAATGCATCGCAGTCATCATCTTAGATTTGGTCCTGGCAGCTTGAAACCTTTGCTGGCAAACTCGGCAAAACATTACATACGAATAATAGCCCACCATCAATAAACTGCTGTTCCAGCTACAGGCTTCAGACAATACATTCCACTATACCTATAAAAGGCAGTACCCAAATAAAACACTTTATATTGGATTCCATTTTTAAAAATAGCTGCTGGAACGGTTACGGAGAGAAAGGGGGAAAGAGGGAGGGGTGTGTAATGACCAGAAAGCCAGGAAAGCCTGGGCACAGAGACCCAACTCTGCCAAATATGAGCACTAATGGAGGCAGTAGACTTCAGGTTTATAAGACAAACCAGCATGAACAGAAAAGAACGCTCAACAGAACAGACAAGTTTAACTTTGAGTTCACTACAGAATGATGGGCTGGTGTGTTTTGAAATCAGACATATCAATAGTCACAAAACAAATCTACAGCATGGTGCAAAAGTCTTAGGCTCTTGTACAAACTCTTTAAAGCCATTTATCTGAGCAGTGAGGGATTTTCTGCCAGCAATTAAATGCAAATCAACAAGACAGCATTAAATAGAATGAGTTCTTTTGATTGTAAACAGTACTTAAAAGTTTTGTGAGCTGGTTAAAAGAACTCAGTCTCGATTCCAGGTTTCACCTCGATGCCTTCAGTCTTTGCATGGATTTAGGAAACTCCATCAGCAGCTCCTGATTTAATCAAATGAAGTACTGATTGAGCTGAAGCAGGTATTTGGGGTATTTGACGAGAACTGCTATGTAATACTGGGCTTCCATGAGGATGGTTCTGATAATGATTATGCAAACAGATACATAAAATCACAATTTTATGTATTAATGTTATTTGTTTACATTCTAATATCGTTTAAAACCATACTAAACGGCTAGATATACTAGTTTAGATACACTTTTTCAGGTGTATAAGACTTTTTCACAGTACTGTACGTAATTTCCCCCTAATCCAAATGCAGTGTAGGTGTTGACAGGTGGGTGTTATGGTGTAACAGGTGGGTGCTATGGTAAGATAACTGGGGTACAGAAACTTTTGCATGGCTTTTAGCCAGGATGTGGATGGTGCTTCTTTCGCTTTGAGGCTAATGTACCTAACAAACAAAAAAAAAAAAGCTTCGATAGACTTCACCAATTAGCATAGTGCTAAATGCTTGCCTTAATTACCATATGCTTGCATCAAATCATGTGGAGTAAGTAAACTCAGAGATTTTCTGAAACTGTTGGACAGTGGACAGAAATCACAGATTTATGTTGCAAAGCCAAAAACAGGAGTAGCCTTAATTAATTCATTTTGTTTGTACCTTTATCCAATGTACATACTGCTAACTAGCATACATAATCTTTCATTACCTTGGAAGTTAACTCCTATTGCTCAAAGCAAAGTGCTGGTAGAGTTACTACTGAGGGTTCCAGGGTCTACTTCACAAAGCAGGACATCTCAGTAAAGCTAAATAATGGCTCAGTCAATAATAAACACAGTAAACCCCCGCTTAATCGCAGTTCAGCAGTCGCGACTTCAGTCTCACACATTTTTTCTCAGAACCGAACTAATAATTGTTTGCAGAAACTCCCAGACCCACGCGGAAACTGCAGATATCCTCCACATTGTTTTTGCTCGTCCTCGTGCTAGTTGTTTATGTTTGGGCGTGGCGGTTAGCAAGCCAATCTGACACCTGAACGGAATGAGTCTCCGCTGCGGATGAGGCCCGGACGTCATGGTCACCTGAACTCAGAGACGGGAGGTTTGAAAGCAGCCAATTCAAGAGCGTTATTTATTTCTCCTTTCTGCTGATTGGCTGCATCTCTTGCAGGCGCAGTCCAGAATTTCCCCCGTGAAGCGTCTCGAGTGTTCTCGTGTTTTCATTTTGTTCTTCTTCTGAAAGCCCTGTATTTTTATTACACTAAATTAAATTAATGTATTACTGTATTTACCTGCTTATACCAAAGAAAACACGTGCATGAATTACAGTACAGTCTATACAGGAGTAACATCGGTATTTACATTCTAGCACTGCGGGAGTTTAGTGTAGACTGTACAGTACGGATACGGGTTTACCTGTACATTTTCTTTAAGGGTAAAGTATTAAGCTGAGTTTAAAATGAAATTAAAGTGTTTTGGGAGCATATTTTGGGGCATATTTAAGGTTCACACTATAAAAATAGGCATTTTTAGTTTTTTTTTTACCACATTACATATTCATAGTTTTTCACTATACGCAGGGGCTCTTGGAAAAAACTGTAATTACATTTAGGGTTGAGTCTGCACTACTACCTTCTTCTGTTTGTTTTGATGTCAAATGACAACATTACCACTGAGCAAATCTGAAAGCACAACATTTCCTCAAATTCATCATAAAATACATTGTCACTGTCCAAAAAGTGAATCTCCAATGTGATAACAAGTGAAGGAAAAATGTTTAGTTTTTTTCTAAAGCAGTTTACTGTATTGTGTTTTTGTTCCAAGTAATTTTGGACCGTTCATATTTGTTCATTCATCATTAAAGTTTCACACAATGTAAAGGGCAGCTGCTGCATTCACATCATACCAGCCAGCCATCCATTTATTCATTATCTGAACTGCTTATCCTTAACCAGGGTGGTGTGTGGGGGTGTGCTAGAGCATATCCCAGTGGTCATAGGGCAAAAAATGGAGAAAATCTCTGGACAGGTCTTCAAAAGATATAGAAAAATTAAAAAATAAAAGTGGAGATACAGGATTTTCCTTTAGGCAGAAGTAACAACATCTTGTGCAAACCTAAATGTGGTGTGAAAGTTTAGAATCCTGGCATTTGACCAAATCACTCCACTTATAACATGAGCAATTGTTAACTAAATGTAAAAAAGGCATATACGCTAGGAGCAGGGTTAATTATGATGGCAGAAAGCTGTGCCCTCTTCCTTAAGGAGGGTAGAGGTGACAGAGAGAATGCCATATTGCTGCTAGTAGCTCTGAATGTTGGCATGTTATTTATCTACGCTGTCCTTGACATTTTCTGTGAGTGAGTACTCTGCCACTGATGCCATAACTGATGCCATTCTGGATTGCAATTTAAAGTGATTTCTGGATTACGATTTGAGTCATGCAGCCCTGCTGGTGCAGGAGGAGATATTTTCATAACCTGCCACTTGGCACAGGCAGTGGGTGACTAAGGTGCTAGATGTCCCTTGGAGCATGTGTGGAGGCTGTTTTAGTAAGTGACCTTTACCAGATTAGTTGTGAGCAGGAGAGAACGTGAAATTATATCCAGAGTAGATTTTTGCTACAGGTGAACTGAGAAGCTACATAGCTGGTTACCTTCTTCAGGATTAAGGTGAGGTGATCCAGTTCGCAATCGATGATGATCTGGCCCTCTTTCCTCTTGTCCAGGTCCTGGAAGACTTTGAGGAGGGACGGTTCAGTCCTTACGTTTACCGAGGTCACCAACCAGTTCCGCTCGGCCGCTGTGTCCAGAACCTTCTGCAGAACTGTCAGTCCTGTGAAAAAAGCAAGAGTCAGGAGTTTTTTACAGGAACAAATGTGTATGGTGAAAAACATGGTATGACATTTGGGATGCTTTCTGGACGTGCTTTGTAAATACCACGACCATAACCTTAAGGTCAAAAAAAGCATTTGTAAAAGCTTCACCACTCTGCAGACTTTCTTATTGCTTACACATAGTTTAAAGCAGGTATTCTCAGACTTATCAATGCCATGGCCCAAAATGAAATCTGAAATCTTCTGTGACCCAAGAAACTTTAATCTCTGATGAACATCTTTCAGTCAATTATGATTTCTCGCCAATGTTGAGATATAAGATACATTTTGGATCAAAAATAGGTCAGACATATAAAGAAAATGTTTATTAGGTTTTATTAGTTCTGCTTAGCCTTTAAGGGTCTTTATAAGTATTGAATCATAAATAGTTTTTGGTCATTTCAATCCTAATTAAATTAATTTGAAAGTTTTTGCACTTGAGCTATGATGCTTAAGTCACAGTGGGCTGTCACCTTGTTATTCTCTTTACTGAGCTGGAGCAAAAATCAGGCAATCATGGGCAGTTTTAGTTATTGTTTTGGGGAAGGTTTGTTATTTTTTCGTTTTCCTGGTAATGAAACAACATTATGTTGACATTATGGGAATGACACTGCCTTTGATCGTGCCAACACATTTCATCTGTTGGCCAATAAAATTCAGAACATGTCACCCAAGTGTCCATTTGCCTTAAGATTTTTTTTCAGCTTTTCCACCTTTTACAATTCACCAGCTGAAGTTTGACACATCCACAATATATAGAGACACATATCAGACATATCAGTCTTAACTCGATACAGCTGAAAGTAATTTCCATGCATGCGCCCTGCACTTAGTGAACCCAGACCGTAACCGGAGGATTACTGACAGATTAAAGGCTTGTTTTATTTGATTTAGAAAAAAATAAATGTAGGAACATACTTTTCCCTCCTCACTAGGCTATTCTTGATTCAGTAATATCAGAGAAATTTCAATATAAGGAGAACTCCCACTCTCAGAACACACGGGCGAGTGCAGAATTTAGCCGTCTAGCTCTATAGACGTCCATTCATTTCCATCGGGGGGCTGGATGGAAAGCTCTGGCCCGCGGGCCGCCAGTTGACGATCACTGGCATAGACCTATTTTAAGAATTTTAATTAAATTAAAAGGTACTTGTAACACCCGTTAGAGACCGCTATTGTTTACGTTTTAGTTTGAGGACTTTTAAGTTGACACACCTGAGTTTGATTATTATTCACAGCTGTTTTGTGTTTGGCTGTATGGATGTCCTTTGTTTACCATGTATTTAAGTTCCACTGTTTCAGTTTGTAGTTGTCTGTCGTCCCTCACATTAACCTTTGTCGTGGTTTCGTCTTCTGTTTGGTTTTGGAAAAAGAGGATCGGCTCTCGTGCCTGGTTTTTGTTTTGAGATTTGCTATTAATTAAGAGAACCAAAGAATGGAAGTCTGCGTCTGAAAGTACAAAAGGTACTAAAATATAATATGAATTCTATAATCAATATTTTTCCTCACTTTGATAGTTGTGACTGACACTTTTTTTTAAAACATATAAAAAATGTGAACCATACTGTCTAAATAATAAGCAAAATCAAGTTGTGTGCTATAGTGACCCCTTGACTGCAAAATGTGTACAAGTGAGCATGTGTTCTTGTAAAGTTTTTTTCTTAACTTCACCTCATCTTCAAAAAACAAACCTTACAGGAGAGAAAAAATGATCTTGACTTTCTGTGAAATTTAAATGTAAGTTTTACTGTAGGTTATTTTGCTTTCATTTGGTTTGTTCAACCGATGAATTTGAGATTTTAGAAAACAAATCCTGTAGCAAGCTTTTTATCTTAGTCTTTAAAAACGACTTTTTAAAAATACTACGTCATACCATCCATATCACAAGATACCGTGACTGCAATGAACCGCTCCTCAAAACCATTCCACAGAATGCTAGAAGGAAACAGGGCCTGATTAGAGAGGTCATTGATTCTGGCATCAGAATCAATTACAGGTACAAAGAGGAGCCTTTTTCAGTCAGCACCAGACCAATCAGTTCTCTCTTGAGACTGGGTACAATTATTTCACACCGCTAGCATTGCTCTCAGCAGCTGCATTATAGCTATTAAAACGCAGACTCATTAGCTTCTGATTACTGTAAAAGCACAGGTACAGCTCTAAACATTCTGACATGTAAGTACAAACGACTGAGGTTACTGTCCTCATGTCAACCCATGTGTAGAGGAACAACATCACACTCAAACTGGGAGCTTGGGACTATGCCATGCATAAAACAGAAGGACTAACAAGTACCAATGAGCTTGGATTAGAAAGGATAACACACTGCAGCTACAGATTTGTTTCCATTACATTGTTTCATAGTATTCTTTGTGCCTTTTTTGGGAAGTAACTTAGTAAAACTATAGTAAAACTATTTCTTGATGCCTGATTTTCATGATTTTCTCCATTATTCAATTATAAACCTCCCGGAATTGTTTTGGTCCAAAATTGTTTTGGTCCAAAAGATGTTCTTAAAAAAAATATTTATGGTGTTGTGGTACAGGCATTGAAAGCATTTTATGGCACCATGGTAAACAAGTCTCCGTTTAAAGGGGGATGTAAAACCACATGTAAATATATGCATGTCTTTGGAGTTTTAATGTATGATGATATATAATAAATTACAATACATTAATATTATAAAGAATATTAAAATATCTTTAAATATAAAAAAAGTCTTTGGGCACTGTTTTGCCTCTGAATCTTTTACTCCACCTTGAATTTATTTAAAAACGATTTGGGCCTTTTCTCAACGCTAACGTACAACAGTGATTAAAGCACCAGACAGTGTATTCCTTACCATTTTATTTAAAAATTGTTCTGTGTGGTAGCTTTTAGAGGCACTAAACTCTTCAGACATCTGGTTCTTTTCATCTCAGCTGTGACCATTTCTCACACAGGAAGTTTCTCTACAAGTGAACATTAGTTTGATGTAAACTCTGAATGATTTTGTTTAATTCTTATCAATAAAGTTATGTGAAAATATTTAAACATTTGTTGAATTACCAATTAATGCCAAACTAGGGGATGGAAATATGTTGTTAAATTTACCATGATGAATTATTATTATTATTATTATTTTTTTGATACTGTATTTATCCTGGAGGAAATTATTTCTCTGCATTTAACCCATTCACCAAATGAAGCAGTGGGCTGCCGTCAATGAGGCGCCTGGGGAGCAGTGTGTGGTTAGGTACCTTGCACAATTAAGTCTTTACATTTCATAAATATCAGCATTACATATAGAAGGCAGATTTAAGCCAATTATACAGAGCCTGTAAACAACAACTAGTCTATAGTGTCATGATTTGAACTCTGTATCATGAAAATGTTTTTTAGCAAGTTTTGTGATGTTTGCCATATTGCCCACCTGGTGTGTAATGTATAATGCAGTGTTGTAGTATGTGATGCAAACATGACACAGTATATATTTTCTAAAGAAACAATGTTTGGATAGTATGATCATAAACATGTGCATCTTATAAAGTCTCTCTAAAGAATATTTCAGAACCATCGTCAGCTCTCAACCCATCAGCTGGAGAACCCTATTTTGCCTTTTTGGACCCTGTACTGTTTGTGCATGTGTTTGTGAGTTTGTGATTCACAATCCAATTCGTTCACAAGTCCAAAACCTACAAAAAAGAAACAAACTCCGAGCCTTGCTCATATCCGCAGAGTCAACACAGCCGTCAACAAAATGGCGAAGGGAAAGTTATTGCCTTTCTGCAAGCAGTTACACTGCGGCTGAGTGAGGACTACAGGGAGACATTAATAAGCCTCCGTGGGCATTTGTTGGGGGATTGTTTATGAAAGGTTTAATGGACTTTTCAAGATTGTTTTATGTTTGAAACAACACCCAAAATAAAAGGAAATGTACCTGAATTTAATGGTCTTTGTTTAAAGCCAGACAGAAACAGTCGTTGCCAGAGCCAACGTTAAAAAACACAGCTACAGAAAGAATAGACCTGCTATAATTTAGCGGGTCTATTATACTGCTCACACTCCCCTCAGTGTAAGCAAGAGTAAGTGTCTCATTTATTGTTGCGGACATGCTATAAAAGGGACCACCATGCCGAGAGAAAATACGCTAGCCATGTTCTTTAAACACAGGCCCTTTGCTTACAGCTACTAAACACATTCAGCACCAGGCAGTTTCATATGCATTTAATAGCTATGAATAGCTCACAGTACAGCAGCATCACATAAGAGAGGCCCTTGCCAACATCAGCAACAAAACAATTAAATGAACTCAGACACAGAATTACGTCAGACTGTCTGAATCTACAGCTTTGGCCATACGTAAATCTTAGACAGTTTTTTATTTATGACCTTTATGTGGTGTTATTTTTATTTAGATCCACAGACGTCCAGAACACTAGAGGATACTAGAGGATTGTCTAAGCTCCTATACTATAACTTGATGTAAATCAGCTAATACAATCTTGAAATCCCTTTATTCAATGTAATTCATTCCTACTGCCCATTCCGGTAAACCGTGCTAACAGACAATCACTAGACAACTCCTCCATAAACCCTTTACCTTCTAATGCTATGTGAGCATTCCATGTTTTTTTGGTGTTGCATATTTGCAGTGTTGTCAAGTAGTAAGCCCTCCTCTTCTTGTTTCTGCCAATTTTCACAATCATACAAGCATGTGTTTTCAGTCAATATCGCTATTTCATGCTCTTTCAACTTACTAATTCAATTAGTTTTTTAGATGTCTAGATTTAAAATATAAAATTTATTTTAGTTATTTTCTGTTGTTCCATTCCATCTGAAATAATTTCATGTCAAACTACTTCATGTCAAACTGTTTTTCTTATTTTATTTAATTTAACATAACCTACGATTGTAGGTTTATACTCTTAAAGGGCCCATATCATGGAATGCAATATTTTTCTTGTTTTATTTTTTAAAGAGATTGATGTGGTATACACTACAGTTAAAGTTCAAAAACCTGTCCTCATGGTCCAGACAATGTAAATTCAGCGACAAAACGTCCTGTTTTGAATTCACAGTTTTTGTCATGAAAACCAAAGCCTTCACATGTATTTACCTATAGCTGTCACCATGAAATTGTAAGAAGTGTTTCAGTCTGGACTTTTAGTGAGAATTCACAATACAGAGCTGCCAATCAGAAGAGACCTTGTTTACATATATATATATCCGTTGTCACGGTTCCCCCTGTTTCCCCAATGAGGGCTGGCACGGAGGCAGACATTCATGCTGATATTTTTTATTTAGACACCCAAAACAAAAGCTGGTACGAGGACCAGATACAGAACTATAGTTTATGCAGAACAGAAAGGAGACAGAAGATAAACAGACCAGTGCGATGGTTAACCCACAAAGAGAACTAAAAACACAACCCCTTATATTTGTGCACACAAAACCCTCAACCAATAAACAAACACAAACGCTCATTATATAAATACACCCAGCTGTGACTAATGCCTAACACCAACACAGAACTTAAACAAGGATGGCCACTAGCAGCCATTCACCGTCACTGTTCCCAGTCCTGACATCAGTCCTAATGACATATTAACAAAAACTGTCTGTTGGAAAGCGGCAATGTATAAATTGTGTTTTTGGGTACAGAAATCCATCGAAATATTATGTGGACCTGAGAGATGTAGCACAAATGTATTAGGGGTTATGCCTTAAAAAAAAAAGAAGATCCTAAATGCTCTTGGCTTGAATGTATGGTTCTAGAAGGAACACAGTTTTTTCCCGAAAATTTCACTTCTGTATGGGTTTGTTAAGAAGCTGACCAGGTGTGTTGGGAGGAAGGAAAACACTACAATGTGCAGAGCATGGGAACTCCAAAACCGGGGTTTGGAAAACACTGCTTTAAACTTTAAAAACGTTCTTCATACTCCCACTTTTACAAAAAAAGGTTTCAAGACAAGTCAAAGACCAGGACTAGTCAAGACTGAGTAACAACCCAGCCCAAAGAGTCAAGACCAAATTCAAACGAGAGAGACACAGTTAAGACTGAGACTTACTTTGAGATTTACTGGCCTGTTTATTTTGTATGATGCTGGTGACACAGTATATCTTCTATTTTATAAATGGGATTTATGCACAATCATTTTGCACTATGATTATTTGAACAAAAAGCAAGTGCAGTGTAACAAAACTGTAGGATAAAATAAGGCTATATTATTTAATTTAAGTAAATCTGTTTCACTTGATTCACTTGGCTCTCCAACATCGTGTCTGTGACCAAAAAAAAAATGATAAGCATGAATGCATCGCGTGCAAAGAGTGTGAAGATGAGTTTTGGCAGGCATGTGATTGGTTAGCAGATGGCCAGTGTCAATGTTCGTTCTAGCTGAATTGTAAAATAATTAAACCAATGGCTGTTTTCTGAACAAGCTTACTTAATCAATCATTTTGTTGACTGTTACAACCATTGTACTTTAGATTTGTCAAATGGAGAGTGGGGTTGGAGTTTGAGGTTTGTTTGGTTGATTGATTGATGTGCTTCGTCTCCACTGAGAAATGTAACTAGCATAAACACTGTTTTTAATGGCAGATAGATGTGGTCAAGACCAACTGTAATACATGGCAAAATCAAAAGCCAATTCTGAGGCATTGAAAAACGTCTTGAGTTATACTCGAGCCCTGATCAATGCTGAGAACTCCAGATAATAACATAAATACAGTCTAACAAAACAGTTCCCCATATGTTGCAAAGCTATGAATGAGAAGTACCTGATCAGACAAATATTTACCTTTCATGCCAACTACAAGTTTCATCCACATGGGTCAGAAAAGATTACTTAGCACCTACAACCACCCTAGCCACAGAGCGTATCTTTTCTCACCTGCCTGTAGGAAAGAATGGATTATCATCTAAAAGAGATAAACTCTCACGGTATAGGAGACACTACTGTATGCGGTGATGGAATTCACAACTGTGTCACATACACATACACACTCAACAGCCGGGAGCATGCAGACCTCTACACAAACAAGCATTTCCTTAAAAGGCTTAAAATAACCCCATGGATAGTGCAGCCGCGTATCTAAGCAACAGGAGGCTAGCAATATGGATTCCTGCAATATGGCTGTACTCAGTCACAGAGAGTTAATGGCCCTACAGTCCTAAGCCAGAGCCCTTGCAGCTTCCAGCAGATAAAACCATCAGCCAGACACCCGTGGCCCGTGCAGAGACATACATCAAAACCTTCAGCCACCACAATAGCCTAGCACTGACACAATCGCATTGTGAGTACAGGACAATAACAGAAACTGACAGAAAGCGAGAGAGACACAGTAAGAGAGTGAGAGGGTTATTTTATCTGGATCTCTCTATCTGTCTTGAAGAAGTCCTGTGGTATGGAGGGAGCGTCACGCTCCAGTCATGGACGGGCGAGTCTAAAGCTAGTGACAGATGGTGGCATTATGGGGCTGCTGCAGATGAATAGCTATGGAGGTTCGGGCTGGAGGTACCCACACACCTGGTGCTGACTTGGTCCATCAAACCCTACCTGAGGAGGAGCACAGCGAAGGAGAGGTTGTCCACAGAAAACAAACAATTTGGCCACCATGAGGGTAACACAGGGTATGTTAACCCTTTAATATGGTGAGTGTTGTGTGGCAGGTGTTAGCCTTGGGAATGCCAAAAAGGAATGTATTATTCAGAAATGCTAAAGGCCAGTGGTCTTTAGTAAAGTCACCTTGTACAACAGGCGTCACCTAGACCAGAAGATTGAAGACCAACAAATTCAGCAAGCAAACAGGTTAACTCACAAACCATGAACATTAACACACACACAGTGTCACTGATGCAAAGCACCAGCAGTTATTTAGTGTCTATATCTTCAGCAAGTCAAAAACACACAGGTATATGTAGTTACACCAACTAGTCCTATGTACTACGCTATATATCCAGTGGGAGTATAATATGATAGACTAAAATTAATCCTTGGATATTCTGGATATTCATTTTAATTTTTGTATATGGGGTTGTTTTGATAGAATTTATTTGCTCCAAAAGTCTGCAAAAATCTGGAACAGTGAATTCACTGTGGCAGACAAATGTAATTTCACTTGTGAAATTTCACTGAGAGAAAGCTAGTGTGACTGTGCTTTTTCTCTGAGGATTTAGATCAGAAATAGTATGAGTAATTGGTAAATAAATTAGTTCTTGACATTTTATTCAGGAAAGACTATTTCACTGTCATCATATGGCTACATGCATAAACAAGCTCAGAAAGCAGGGTGCAGGGCTGCATGACATGGACAACATTAGTACTGTGATTATACTGCTATATAGTGAATGCAGTTGCACTTGTATGCATTTCGAAACATCAAAGGGCCCCTTTAATTACTTTTCTGGAATTAAAATGGCTTGAAGTATGTAAATCTTGTTTCAAAATTTCAAAATTACTTTTACCAGATCTTTACTGCCCATATCTATAATCCAAAGCTGCAGCCATTTTCATGTAATAATTTTGGAGATCACAAAACCAACATATTTACATATATTCTTATACAATCTACAGCAGTTTAGTCCTGTTCATTCATTCTGAAGTTCTAAAGAGCATTTTAGCATTACAGTTAAAACTGTTCATCAGTATAGTGTGAATGAAACTCTTGCATCTAAGCCATCATCATCATCATTAGTAGCAATTGTATAGTAATTAGAAAATTGTATTATTTTAAATAATATACCACATATAAGGTAATATGAATAAATTAAATTAAATTATCCTGTAACTGAACGTATTTAACAATAAACTATATCAACTGTCATTTTGAATGAGACTGCAGGATGTGCTAATAGCTAACAGATGTGCTAATTCAATGACTTGCTCCTCTTAATGGAAAAACATCACACTGCTAAAGGGGTGCTCCATACTTTATATATGAATACTTAACATGTTTTACATGCTTTATATATTGACGACAAGAAGGCATTTACATTGTTATAGCAGACGTTCTCTGGAATTCATGTTAATGTACATTAACTGTGCATGCTGATAGGGTAATTATTATCGAAAAAAAAAGTCTTTCTTCCTTCTAGCTTGCTAACTTGGCAGCACACCAGATCAATAAGAGAGCATGAGCGCTGCTTGAACAGCTGTCGAACAGCATCAGTTGTTTGAATGGTCCTGTGTTTTGCTGGACTTGTATTCTGGCATATTAGGGTTTTCTAATTTAATTTTTATTACTAAAAAATAGATAATTAAAAAAATGCCCATAAAGCAGGGACAGCAGTCCTCTGGCAGTATAAGAGGTTTTTGAATCTACATCGCTATTATTTTCTTTATTATTATACAGATTGTAACTGACTTGTGAATACCACAATGATTTGTTCTTGTTCAAAATTTGCAGAAGTTAAATCTCATGTTTACCACGACATGCTTATCTTTAAAAAATGAAATTTTTTCATTTGATTTTAATATCGGAAACGATGTTGAATATCAATATTTCTCAATGTATTGCATCGAAGGTGACATTTTAAGTACTGTGACAATGCTTTAATGCTCTATAGTTTTCTGTCAGTTCTCTTTCCTAACACGGTAGTCATAACATTTTGAAGCATTATCACTGGGTTATTTATCATTGTTGAAGACTAAAAAAAAAAAACTAATTTAAAAATATATATATATTCATTAATTCATCAAGAAACCTGTAAATAAAGTCTGCTGTTTTCAAATGGAGTAGATAACAAGGAGTTACAAGGATTTCTTGAATTACAAAAATGATCCATTGCACACACATGCCTTAAGATGACAAAAATTTGTCATTTTTGCAGTGCCCACCTGAGTCGGAGTTGTACATGTAGACAAACTTGCTCCACTTGTAGTGCTCAATAACGCCCACCAGGGCGTCTTGCAGCTCAGGTCGCAGTTGAATCACAAACTGGTTGGAAGTCTCGATGGGGAAGCTGGGTGTGACAAAGCAGACGTGTAGCGCGCCGCAGAACGACATCAGCATGTTCACTGTTTTCCTGTCATATACGCCAATAATGGCGTACACTCCTTTCGCAAACTGCGAACAGACTGCAAAAGAAGGAGACAACATGTAAGGCATATGAATTATCAAAAGAAAATCCTTGATAAATCCTTGAAAATCCTTATCAAAAGAAAATCCCCATTTAAAGCTGTTATAATAATCTCATATGGAGTTGTTTAAGTAATTTGGACATCACTGGACTGCTCAACAGGCTTGGAGGAGAGCAACACTGTCAGATGTTAGATGACCCAAGCCAGCAACTACAACAGCCTCCACCTTATCTGGGGAGGATTTAAACAAGATTATGGAGTGTGTCTGTGGGAATTTGTGCCGATTCGGTCAAAAGAGCATTTGTGAGATCAGGCGTTGATATTGAACAAGTAGTCCTGTCTCACAATTGATGTTTCAATTCATCTCAAAGGTGACGAATTGTCTTGACGTTAGGGCTCTGTGCAGGCTGCTGGAGCACCAAACTCATCATACCATGTATTTATGGACATACCATGTCTTTGTGCACAGGGGTACAGACATGCATTGACAGGAAAAGGTCTTCCCCATATTGGTGAAGCATACTGTGTAAATTGTCTTTGCACGCAGTAGCATTCACATTATCCTTCATTGGGAGCCCAAACCAGCCTATGTTGGCATTATACATTCAATTGTGTATTTCCAATACACCAAACTCAGATTCATCAGATGAATCACAGCAGAGTCCAGTGGTGGCATGCTTTACAACATTCTAGCTAATGCCTGCCATTGCCCATAGTGATTTCAGGTTTGTGTGCAGCTGCTCAGCCATGGGAACCCACCCGCAACTCTTGTGTGAGTGGGTTTCTTCTAGAGGCTTTTTGGAGCTCTGCAGTGAGTGATGTAACAGGGGATACCCACTATAGTCTTAAGCATTCTGTGACCCCTTTCTGTGAGTTTGGAAGGTCTACAGCATAGTGTCTGAGATGCTGTTGTTCCTAGACACTAACATTGTACAATTCTAGAACTTGATTGTGGCAGATCTAACAAGGCAGACATTTCACAAACTTATGCCACTACCTTTAAAGTCAAGGAGCTCTTCAGTATGACTTGTTCTACTGCATGTGTTTGTGGCGTGTTTGTGAAATCTGCATGGCTATGGGCTGGATCTTATACATCTGTTAGCAATGAGTGTGGCTGAACTCAATAATTAGGTGGGGTGTCTGCATACTTATGGCCATATGGCATATCAGTGTAATGGAACTATAAGAGTCTTGGCAGCAGTTGAGACTGTTCAAAATGACTGAACATGAGTTCAATAGAAATGAATAAAAAAGCAATAATATGGCTGCTCTGTGAGTGTGAAGTGGTTCTTGCTGTGCGTTTGTGGGAGCTTGGGCTCACAGAGGGAACGTTAATCAATACACACAGAGGAAGATTCCATTGACATTTTCCTAACAGCAGTCTCCTTTTCTTCCGTTCTTTCTCTCTCTCTATCCATCTCTCTCCCTCTCCCCATCCACACTCTCCTTCTCTCAGCCTCTCTCAATCTCCCTTTCTGTTCAATATCCCTGTCCCTGGCCTCCCCTGTTGAGGCAAAATGGCCACCATCTGTTTTCAAATCTATTCCCTAAACCCACCAGGTCCATTCTGAATGCAGCATGACACTCCTTTCTGCTATCTTTGCCCTGGCAAGGGGTTATTTTTTACTCTAGCCACAAGCCTCACTTTCAGCACCCGCACCAAACAGATTGAAGTTGCAGTCTGTTCACTGCCCTGGGTCCAGGGATCAGCAGGGGCTGCCTGAGGGGCAGCAAGGGCTACAGGACAGACTAGCATGCCCATCCCACCAAGAGTAGTGCATGAAATGTCTTCTGTCATGTGAGTGTGTGCTCTTTGTGCACTGTGACTTATTTCTTTTTCCCTTTTCTTTTTTTCATAAAATATTAATTATATGCAACACAACTAATCATTGACCACAAACAGAGAAACAAAACTAAAGCCACTGCTTTACAAACAAAAACTACACACCACCAACAAAAGGATGCTTTTCACACTCATGACTTGCATGTAAAGTGTGTATCTTCAATAAATTAGTTTAGAAGCTTTGAGAGGCTGCACAACAGCTCTTTCAAGTCAATTTTTATTGCTTTGCAATTATAAAATTTAAATAATGTAGATTCCTTGATTACTAAGACAGTGTTAGCAGTCTCGGTGTACACGTGCAAATGTGTGTAAACATGTGTAACAATGGGACACTAACAGAGGGTAAAATGTAACATTGATTTTATGTAGTTAAACAGGCTCATGTAGAATGTGCTTCTCATATTCTCATAGCATCATCATCTATGAATGTAGACATATTTTTACCCTGTTTTTCTACCATGAAAGTAACCCGTTACATCATGAATGTTTCTGCCTTCTGAGTTGCATGCTTAAGTCATATAACTCCTACATTGTTTGATTTAGGCTATTTGTACCTGTAATACCTGTAATATACTACTGGTATATAAAGTATGTAAAGAACAGTGAGAGCAGGCCAAAAAATAGCTTTACCCAATGTTACTACATGGGTGCATGTTTTGTTTTTATTTGTAGCGGATAGCATGTTTGGTTTTTATTTGTAGCAGAAAAGTTAGAGATTACTTAGATTTTTTAATTGTTTAACAAAAAAAACAAAACATGCTTTCCCTACACAGAGAATGGTTTAAGCTGTAGCATAACATAAAGGGCATCAATCTGTCTATGTGTGTGTTTGTCTGTCTATCTATCTACAATAATAGTAGTGGTATTCTTGATCTTGTGTCTAAGAAAGGAAAAAGAAAGAAAGAAAGAAAAAGACAGAACAGCATGATCTCAGCGTTAACCATGATTCATTTCAGCACTGTATGTGAAGAATAGAGTTCATTAGAAGAGCACACAAGTGCTTATTTTAACCATCTCTTTCTGTGTCACATTGAGGGCTGCACATGCACCGCTGAGCTACTGTGTATTAATGTGGCAACAGGAGCTGTTGTGAGCTCAGAGGTAATATAGGTTGATCTTATCATACAGAACTGCTTCCCCTGCAGCTGATGATGACTCCTACTTTAATTCTGTTTGGGCTGAGAGAGAGAGAGAGAGAGAGAGAGAGAGAGAGAGAGAGAGAGAGAGAGAGAGAGAGAGAGAGAAAGAGAGAGAG
>JBBJLS010000032.1:974141-987537 GCA_037577275.1 Bryconaethiops microstoma | reverse complement strand
GTATTCAAGTAAGCATTTCATTGTGCTCTGTACACTGTACTTTGTACATATGATAATAAACCTCAACTTCAACTTCAACTTATGTTACAAAGAAACTACAGGGCCACTCTCTGTTTATTACATGTCTTTGACAGGGGCAAAAGGTTACTGCCCAATCACACCCTCATCTGTAGGACCATATAGTTCCCGTCCTCTGAGTGAGCGACAGGCTCTTAAATAAGAAGAGCTCCTCCATAATGAGATTTTGCTGATGGGTCTTGGAAGTCAGACTGACCTTGCTGAATATTTTACAATCATTTAGACCAAAAATCCCAGCCACCAGATCAAAATGGAAGAGGTTTAATTAAATGTGTGATAGCTAGATTGGAATACTTATCTTGATATTTCATTCTTCTTTTTGAGCACCTAATTCCATTATCTTTGGAGCTCTGGCTGTCAGCACATCAAAAACTCACCTGCTGGAATTGGGGGATCTAATATGATTCAGCACAAGCTATGCGCAAGCTCCAGGAAACACGCTTTACTAGGCTACAGCTCTTCCCTGGAACCGAGGACAAAGGCATAGGAGAGTGTATAATGTGTGTTTATGTATGTACAGGATACAAAGACATTGAGCCAGCCCTGTTTTTTCATCATCTCAATGCTTGCAAATAAACCGAGCATACCCCAAGGCAGACTTTGTCCTTGTTCTACAGAACAGCTCTGATCTCTCACCTGAGTCTTCAAAATAGCTTTATACAAAGACCCATGGTTTTGAATTAAAGAGAATACATGAGCAAACCGTAGAGTGAGTGGTTTTGTCAAACATGGTTCTCTGATGAGTGAATAATCTACATTTCTGGAATAATCTACATTTCTGGCAGTTTTGGGCACAGAATATGGTTCTATGTTGTGCATTAAATGAACAAATTTGTACAGTTAAATTTACTACACAAGTACTAAACTGTATGACATTTTTTGTTAAAAATATTAGATTATCAAAGACACATAACATGCATTATGCAGCACTATAGAGATATTGCAAGTATGACAAGTAAATAGAATCTCAGTTGTGTAATTATTTTTTTATAAAGGGTTTAATACATGGTTTTATATTTGGCCCATGGATATAAATCCTGGCTTTTTATAGGTCAGTCACTCTAAAGGGATCCACAAGAAAGGTTTGTTGCCTTCTGTGTACTAGTGTTTATTGACACTAGTACACAGAAGGCCTGTGTTGAATGTTAATCACACAACACAATAATATTTTATGCAAGGTAACAAGATTCTGTCTTCCTGCCTAAGGCAATGCTCTTCTGACATGAGTGTAATTATAACAGGGGGGGCTTCTGCAGCCTAGCATGCCATTACCACCAGCACTGTAAACACAGCGAGGATGCACAATATAACATATGGAATAACATCCTTGACCTTTTGCAGACTCTGTCATTCACCATTGATATAAATTCAGCGGACAGGAAGGTTCACAGTGTGTACAACATTCATATAACCCCTTAAATACATCTACATGCTTGGGTGTAACTGGAAGAGATCACTCAAGCCATTAAATATCCAAATTCAGATGGCCAGTGATAAACAGGCCATGCAGAATACACTATTCCCTGCCACAATCATGAAAGTTAAAAAAATGGGAGTTACGAATATGTTATTCTGTTGGGAATAATCAGCTTTTTTCTTGAAAAAACCCACTCAGCAATCCAAGGGAGACCATTTTAATTTCATTGTGCCCCACAGCAATGACCCAAAATTAATTGTCCTTTTACAGTCGCAAGAGGTTCCCCTTGAGACAGTCAGGGGAACTGAGAAAAAATTTGAATTTTGAGATCAGGCATTCCCACACTGTAAAATCCTCAGTGGCAGTGGATTAGGCAGGACTAATGGTGCACGGGCGTGCTCACCGAAAACTGTTGTGTTGATTTTAGCCTTTAGAGCTATTCTGCAGACTTTTGATCTCACATGCACCATGCATTATCTCCAGCAAGAAGAGTATAAATCAGAAGTCAAACCAAAACAAAGATAAGTTTGCCGAGTTATTTGCACTCACTGTCCACTGTTTTAGAAATGTCTACCCTCAACTGACTGCACATTTTATGGGGTCCACCGAGGTCAACTATATAGGTGTACAGTGACAGACCATATTTCTCAACACAATAGTGAAACTGACATCGTAGTGTGTGTGTGAGTAGTGTTCACATAATATCTATTCGGTCTACCCATAGAGAGGGATAACACTTCATTATGTCCCTTTGACACTGACGTTAACTTTGCTTTAATTAACCCATGCACTGTATTCGTTTCTCAGCATGTTTCCAAGCTTGTGGGGTAGTGAAATCATCAATGGTAAAACTATGCACTAACTGGCCTTTTTCAAACAAAGATAAAGCAAGCTGAATGCTTTAAAGAATGTGTAAAACATTAAAGCAATTTCTTTCTTTGTGTACTACAACTGGGAGAACATCTGGAGATGGGAAAAGAGTGCACTGTTTACAGCCAATTTAGTTGGACCAAATTATGCCTCCTGGTCAGAAAATCTTACCACAGGGGGCCCCAGGCCCACACAAGAGCGGAGATGGTATGGACCACATGGACCACGTGGGCCCCACATGGGCGCATCCTGATGGGTGTTACCCTTGCCAGGCTTCAGTGCGGCCAGGGCGGCCTGTGTGGGTCCCATTCGTCCGCTCCCTGAGGTCTCTGTAGGTGTCACCCTTCTGTGTCCTACGGGTCGAGACCACCTACAGATCCCCTCAGGAACAGGAACAGGGGCTGCAGCTGCAGCTGCAGCTTCAGCTTCAGGAACAGGAACAAGGGCTTCAGTTTCAGGAACAGGAACATGGACCTCTGGGATGGAGTACTGACTGACTCTCATCGGTTGCTCCCACTGCCGGCTCCAGTCTGCCTCACTCGCAGTTTGTATCTGTCTTGAGTGTGTTATTTGCCTGGCTTCAGTGTTTTGGTTTTCTTTGTGTTTTGGGCCTCGAGCCTTCTTTGTGTTTAAATAATGTCTTTGAGTCATGGAAATCCATGCGAATCCATGGAAATCTGCAGCCGAGCAGACATGGCAATAGGAAATAGATTTTTGTTTCAAACTCTAAATAGAAATGGTGGAAACATCGTTACTGTTACTGCCTCTTCTGTTAGGCTGGGAGCAGTAATGACACAGCACTATTCTAACAAAGCATCATTAGTATTGTTTAATCACCGCTCACATCTGTAATACAACAATTAATGGAACCAGAAGGCGATTTCACATCCACACCATGAAGAATGAATTATAGCAATCAGATTACATTAGCCCTGCAATAATGTTCTAAATGCACTGTGAAAACAGCTTTAGCGTGAGACTGTAAAGCAATATTGCTTAACCCCTCTAGTAACAAAGCTAATATAAACTTAATCTGTTAAGGATATTTGGAAATGATGTGAGCTTACGGTGGTATCAAATTAGAGCCAGAGAGGTTGGAAGGCAGGAGTCTATTGACACAAGAATTAAGTAATGTTCACAAGCATTAGTTTTGTCTTGCATATGAATGTAATGAAAGTGGAAGTTATCTGCGCTATTAAAAGTAGTGGCTGGTGGACAGCTGAGGCCTTGTGTGAATTAACCAGAGGAAAGTGAGAGACTGGGCCCCCTAACCTTCATTAGCCACTGTCAGTTGGCTGTGTCAAATTGGACAAAGCTTGTCGCCAGATAGTGTCCAAGCACCTGCAGGGAGAGGGATGAAGACAAATTGCAGCAGCAAAGAGATAAGGGAGAATCCTCCCCTATCTCCAACAAATGAGGAGAGTGCACCACATTAAAAAGCAGCCTTAAGAGGACATGACAGTGGCGCTTCAAACAATTCTGTCATAACTCACTGGGTATGAACAAGAGTGGAGCAGGGAACGCAAAAATGATGGACGCTTCACAATGCAGACACGGCATAAGCTACATGGCTACTGCAGTATTGTGATATTCTGGACCAGTAACGAGATATATAGTGGTGCAACATTTTTAAGTGGTACTTCTATTGAAGGACAGTGATAGATGAGGAAAAAAAAAGAGAGGGAAAGAGATGTTGAAACCAGAGGCACAAGAGTGGGATATGAAAAGACATTTCCAGAATGGACCATTTCCAGGAAAGAAAATCTCTTTTGGCTAGAAAATGAACATATGGTGAAAGGCAGGTTGGAGAAGCACCAGAGGCAGGGAGGTTTGAAGCCCATCTGCAGTGACCAAGGACTACACAGCACAGTTGGATTAGAATGTGGAGAGGGCAAACAGATTAAATCCATTACTATCGATAAACTCAAACTGACTACGTAAGATTTTATCCTAAGTATACATGAAGCATAGTAGTCACACTATTCGTGTTGGGCTTATTTGACTAAAGGTGTGACTGGTCAATTCTGACAAACATAAAATGTTTGTTTGTTATTTATTGTTGTTTCTTTATTCCCTCAGCTTTATTTGACAGGAACTGCACTCAGTAGCATAAACAATATGATGCATGGTCATGTCTACTCGCAGCTTTTATCATTACATTACTGTGAGGTAGATTCATACAGGGCTAATATTACTGAAAAGAGAAGGTTATGTGCTTTTGAAATTAGTATTATAACCAAAGGAGGCCTCTTCACAGATGTGTTATGTCAAATTTCATGACACATCCTAAGGCAAAAGTTTGGGCAGAACATGTTCTGTCATTACGTAATATTATGCACGCAATTGCTAGAAGATCTAATAGAACCAATTTAAATGCAATGCAAAGTTCAGTTTTTTTTTTTATTGGGGCATGTTTTTGACAGGAATTAATCATGCTCTAAATTATGCAAAGTATCACTTCATTAATTACATTACTGCAAATAACACCCAAAAATAGTTAACTTTTTGCATTGCTGAACAGGACTATTCATCTCTCTATCAATTTTAATTGCAGTTCTTAGGCAAAGAGTCTAGAACCAAATGATTTTCAATGACCTTTTCAAAATGTCATCTATTTTATTACACTGGTTAACTTTATTATTTGAAAAATGTTACCTCTCTTTGTAAAGAGATCATAGAATAGTTTCACAAATATGTCTTTTAAATTCCCCTTGAAGTGGCCTGTGCATAGTTGATTTAAAACCTCCAAAAATTTGTGCACAGTCACAAGTCACAATTGTCAATTTTATGTATTTTATTGTCACTTGCTCATCTTTAATTTTGAGCTACACGCTAACACAGAGGCGTCTCACAGTTGGCTAGAGCAAATTTTATAATTAGTCATTTCAAAGTAATGTAGTGTTTTGCCTATAACTATATTTTGTTAATCATGGATTTGTGTGAAAGCTATACATGATGTAAAGTGTAAAATGTAACGTGACCATTTTTTCATATGTGAACACACCACAGCACACAGTGTGAACAGCATGAAATTCTTCTCTGCATTTACTCATTCACTTACTTTCAGCTCTTACCTTGGTTTATAGTAGATCACAACTCACAAGTCCTTTTTAGGGTTATTTTCATCATAGAAGAATTTCCCTGGAGAAAATGCATGGATAAGGAATCCCTTACGATCGGTTATGAATTCCTTTGTCATGCTCATAGCTGTAATCCTTTCAGGATTATATCAGTCTCTTGAGGTTATCTATTTTAGTCTACTCTTTCACTAATTGTGCTTTACGTACAAGCACGCCATCAACACCAACACAAAGACAAACACCATAACAAAAATACACAGACAGAGGTATTGCTATATACAGATGTTTGGAAGGATGTCTACTAAGATGTAATACTGTGGCTGGGTGATGCTTCACCTACATCTGAACCCAACACTAACCTTAACCTCAGTAAAAAAGAAAAACTGTCACAGGTTGAGAGAGGACAAGAACGTACCTGGCCAGTAGAGTTGCCCTTGTTGCGTGAAGGATGAACCCAAGCGCGGATAGAAGCGAGAGGTATTCCCCCCCCTCCAAGGCCGTTTCCAGATGGACCAGGCTGGGAGGATACCCGGTGACGGTAGTCCTGTATCAGGGAGGGATCCAGGATGAACCTACCGGGGACCCTCGATCATTCTTCCGGGCCGTAGCCCTCCCAGTCAATGAGATACTGGGTGCATCGACCACGTCGTCGCAAGTTGAGGATCCGCTGGACAGTGTAGGCAGGACCACCATCAATTATCCAGGGAGGAGGACGATCCGGAGCAGCAGGAACGGTTTCAGTTGGGAGGAGTGAAAGACTGGATGGACCCGAAGGAAGGCAGGCAGCTGGTGCCGGAAGGTGACAGGGTTGATCCGATGGGTGATGCGGTATGGTCCGATGAACCAGGGAGAGAGCTTCTTAGATTCTGTGTGCAGGTGAAGATTCCGGGTGGTTGGCCAGACCCTGTCACCAACGTGGAACAATCGTCCCGGGGGGTGTCGGCGGCGGTGCTGATCATTGTATCGTTGGTTAGCCTTTAGAATGGACCTCCTGGCTTGCTTCCAGAGCCGCAGACCAACTTTTGGGTCGATGGTACGTCAACCTCCGGTTCTTGGTGTTTGAACATAGGAGGTTGGAAACCATAACATACCTCAAATGGACTGAGCCCGGTGGCCAAAGATGTTAAGAGGTTATGGGATAACTCAGCCCAGATCAGGTAGTCAGCCCAGGAGCGCTGTGGATCCGCGACGAAACACCTCAGGAAGCACTCCAGCTGTTGGTTGGCCTGCTCTGTCTAACCGTTAGTCTGAGGATGGTAGCCGGACGAGAGACTGCAGGTAGACTCGATCAGATGGCAGAAGGCCTTCCAGAACCTGGCTGTGAACTGGAGCCCTCTGTCCGAGACGATGTCCTTGGGGAACCCATGGAAGCAGACTACATGCTCTATAATAAGTTCGGCTGTGGTCTTAGCAGAGGGGAGCCCATTGAGTGCCACCAGGTGCATGGCCTTGGAGAAACGATCCACGATGGTAAGGATGGTGTTCTTTCCTTTGGACTCCGGCAGACCGGTGACAAAGTCCAATGCGATGTGCGACCAGGGACGATGAGGGACCAGGAGAGGCTGGAGATCTCCGGTGCTGGGTTGGTTTAAGGTCTTGGCTCTGGCGCACACCACACAGGCCTGGGCGTAACTCCGAATGTCTTCGGCAATCTTAGGCCACCAGAAGTCTCGCTGGAGGTTCAGTAGGGTGCGGTGCACTCCAGGGTGACCGGCGACGGCTGAAGCATGCGGCCACTGCAGGGTGTCCGAATGCAGAGAGGTTGGGATGAAGAGACATCCAGGTGGTCTGACTCAATCCTCCAGCTCCCACCGGAGGGGCGAAACAATGATTTTGGGTGGATTCACAGGCGCGGGGTCTGACCGGGAACTCTCCTTCTGATACAGACAAGAGAGGGCATCCGCCTTGGTGTTCTTCGATCCCGGTCGGTAAGAGATAGTAAAATTAAACTGTTCAAAGAACAGTGCCCACTGGGCCTGGCGAGGGTTCAATTGTTTCGCCTGCTGGATGCCAATTAAGTTTTGATGGTCAGTCCAGATAATGAACAGGTCACTGCCGCCTTGTAGCCAGTGACACCATTCCTCCAGAGCCCACTTGATGGCCAACAACTCACGATTCCCTACCCCATATCGTTGTTGAGTGGGAGTGAATTTTCTGGAGAAGAAACTACAGGGATGTAGTTTCTGGTCTAGACCTTGTTGGGAGAGAATGGCTCCTATGCCCACATCGGAGGCGTCCACCTCCACAACCAACTGCTTGGCAGCGTCCGGATGGATGAGGATGGGTGCGGAAGTGAAGGCTTTGCAGAGTTGATGAAAGGCTTGGGTGGCATCCGGGGTGAGTTCAAAGGGTGAGTTGGATGGTTTAGTAAGAGCAGTAAGAGGTGCCGCGACTGAACATAAGCCCCTGATAAAGCGACGGTAGAAAATAGCAAACCCCAGAAACCGTTGGAGCTGTTTAAGGGAAGCGGGTAGAGGCCAACTCCGCACGGCTTCCAACTTCTGAGGATCCATGGCCATCCCCTGAGGTGAGATGACAAACCCCAGAAAAGTGGTGGAACACTGGTGGAAAGCACATTTCTCCAACTTGTAGAACAGTCGATGGGCCAGCAACCTCTTTAAAACTGGTCAGACATGCTGGATGTGTTCTTGTTCGGTCTTTGAATAGATGAGAATATCATCTAAATAAGCGAAGACCCAGCGACCCAGCATGTCACGGAGGACGTTGTTAATCAGCTGCCGGATTGTTGCACAAGCCGAATGGCATTACCAGCGTTTTGTAGTGACCGGTGGGAGTGATGAAGGCTGTCTTCCACTCATCGGCTTCCCTGAAGCGAACGAGGTTGTATGCGCTCCTGAGATCCAACTTGGTGAAGATGGTAGCACCAGAGAGGGCGTCTAAGGCGGTGTTGGTAAGAGGAAGTGGATGACGGTTCTTCACTGTGATCTTATCAAGTCCACGGCAGTCGACGCAGGGTCGGAGACCTCCATCTTTCTTTTTAACAAAGAAGAACCCCGCGGCCGCTGGAGAGGATGAAGGGCGGAGGTTACCCTGACGGAGTCCTTCGGAGACATATTCCTCCATGGCTTTCTGCTCGTCCTTAGAAAATGAGTAGAGTTGGCACCGTCCCTAGAAGGAGATCAATTTTTAAATCATATGGTCGATGAGGGGGAAGTTCTATCGCCTTCTGTTTACTAAAAACCTCTTTCAGGTTGCAATAGATCTCAAGGACGGTGCTGGCGTTGACGTCCGGAACTTCGGGCTCCCCTGAACATGTCCCAGCCGGCGCCGCAAGACAGAGCTCTTGGCAGGTAAGACCCAACTGAAGAATCTTCTGCTGTGACCAGGAGATGAGGGGATCATGTTTGAGAAGCCATGGGTAACCTAGGAGAACAGGTGGTGAGGTGAGTTGAGTAATGAGAAATTGAAGTTGTTCCGTATGGTTCCCAATGGTGAAGGTGAGTGGGGTGGTTTGATTATGATGAAGGGATCTACCATAAATGGCGGTTATGGAGATCGGCTAGGATAACGACTCAAACTTAACACCCAACTAGTCAGCAAAAGTTTGGTCAATAAAATTGTCAGCCGCTCCTGAATCAACAAAAGCGTCGACACTGACCTGTTTGTGGCTGAGTTGGATGTTGGCCTGAATAATGAAACGAGAAATGGTCGGTTCGATGGAGGCATGGATGGAGAGACCAGGTGACGACCTTCTCCTCATCACCTGGACTGACCGTTTCCTGGACGGAGTGGGCAGATCGCTCGGTGATGTTCCGGAGATGCGCAGTAAGCACAGAGACCCTCCCGATATCTTTGTGCCCGCTCCGCAGGGTTCAGGGAGGCGCGCCCTAACTGCATGGGTTCCCCGGCTCTTGAGTGGGCCTCTGACAGAGGTGGAAGATCCGGGGAATTGGAGATGGTAAATCGAGGAGCCACAGGAGGCGCTGGCGGCAGGGTACGAGAGCAGGCTTAGGACGAGAGCTCAGGTGCTGATCGATCCGCATACAGAGCTGAATGATTCCCTCCAAGGTGTCAGGGAGCTCTCATCCGGTGAGTTGGCCCTTGAAGCGCGAAGCCAGCCCCTTGTAATAGGCCATCCAAAGGGTGGAGTCTCCCCAGTTGGTCTGCACCGTGAGGGTGCGAAACTCGGTGGTGTATTTACTAATCAGACGGTCTCCAGGCTGCAGATGGTATAAGCACGAGGCTACTTCCACCTCACTGTCAGGATGCTGAAATGCAGTCTTGAGTTGAGTGGTGAAGGAGAGGTAACAGTAACAGTCATCCGAGTCCGTCTTCAAGACTGCAGCAGCCAACTCGGCTGCCTGCCCAGTGAGGAGGGAGACGAGAAGAGTAATGCGGTTCTGATCCGAGGGGTAGTTGTCCGGCTGAAACTCGAAAATCAGAGAGAGAGTGGTTAGTAATGCATCGCACTTCCCGTCAACCCCATTCCATTTTTCAGGAAGTGAAATTTGTGTACTTGGTCAAGGAGAAGGGTTGATGCTGGTGGCAGGTGGAGGAGTTGGAGCGCCGGCTGGGACTCTGGTGTCGCGGCTGGAGGTTGAGAACGAGACTGCTGCAGAAGAGTAACTTGTTGACATAATCCAAGTACCTCCTGCTGCAGTTTCTCGATCTCTTCCCCGTGCCGATTCACCAAAGACACCAGCGCGACCCAATCCGCTGGGCTCACTGTTACTGGCTCAGTCATTCTGTCACAGGTTGAGAGAGGACAAGAATGTACCTGGCCAGTAGGGTTGCCCTTGTTGCGTGAAGGATGAACCCAAGCGAGAGAGTTGGATAGTTCATGCAGTTTGCTCTGCAAACGCTCAAAGATAGAGTTAGGATTCCCACCGGAACCCGCGTTCACAAACATGCAAAGTGAAGGGTAGTGAGTACTCACGTGAAGCAGATTCACCATGGGTTGATCGGAGGAAGAACTCAATGACTGAGCAAAGAGGCTCTGTTTACATTCTGTTTATATACCCAGTGACGCGCTCATTTCCGGTGCCCTGTGCACGTCACATGACTCGTGCATGTGACAAAAACAATAAAAAATGTGGATAATTTGTACCATTTCTGTAGAAATGTCATGCTTTCTATTAATGAGAACATTTGGTCCATACAGCAACACATTCACATACACAAGCATTTTTGGTCATCAGTGTATTTCTTATTAATTAAATGTGTTCTTATTAAAACTGAAAGTTACTCAGCTCTAAAAAATCTATATCTTCCTCTCTCTGCTGACTTACCATAACACTGATGGCAATTACAGAATGCATAAATCTGTTCTTTTGCTTGTTTCTTTATTTATTGTGTAAACCTCACAAAATCTTAAAAGGAATCCGAGCATTTTCTGGCTCTCATAGATCTCTATGCTTTTCTGTCAAAACTAGAAGGTGTCATGTAGAAGGGGTCCTTTCCAGACCGAGAGGAAGAGGAGGCACAGATGCAGACTTCTACACTAAGGTGAAGCTTTAATTATAAGTGCGCAAATCAAAAACAGAGAAAACAATTGGCACGAGGGCCGAGCTAGAACTAGAGAAGGAATTTAATGATTCGAGTAGAGTAGAGAAAGGAACCAATGATGTGGTGATCTGTTATGCACCACGCCACATCTGAGGATAACAACCCCTTAAATAACCCGTCCGGGTCTAATCATTTACCAGGGGAAACTATCCTCAGGTTTGGGTGGAAATTAATTCACGATCCCACAGCGACCCCCAGCGGTCACCGACTGGAACCATGACAGTATCCTCCCCCCAAAGGGCGTCACTCCGGGGCGCCTAAAGCAACCCTCCAGCCCACAAGACCCAGGGAGGCGGTATGGGCGAAGAGAAACTGTACCGCCTCCATGGCGGTGGCGGGAGGGGTGGTGACCGGGGTGACCTGATTGTGGTGAAGAAGACAGAGGTGAAGGCCGGCGCAGAGTCAGGTTTCAGAGAGCCCGGTGCAGGAACCGGGATCAGGACAGGAACTGGGGTCATTGAGCCCGGTGCAGTAACCGGAGCGGGGTCAGGTACTGAAGTTGGTGGGGCCGGTGCAGGGACCGGGCCAGGTTCAGGAACTGGCGTCGGTGGGTCTGGTGCGGAAACCGGGACGTAGTCAGGAGCTGGAGTCGACAGATCCGGTGCGGGAACCGGAGCGGGGGCAGGAGCTGGAGTCGACAGATACAGTGCGGGAACCGGAGCAGGGACAGGAGCTGGAGCGGGAACCGGAGCTGGGTCAGGAGTTGAGGCGCCCAGTGAGGAGACTGGTGCGGGGTCAAGAGTTGAGGCACCCGGTGCAGGAACCAACGCTGGACCTTCGTTGCGAGGAGCCGTCGCTGGACTTTGGGGGCGAGGAGCTGGCGTTGGACCTTGGGTGCGTGGAGACGGCGTTGGACCTTGGGTGCGAGGAGCCGGTGGTGGATCTTGGGTGCGAGGAGCCGGCGGTGGACCTTGGGTGCGAGGAGCCAGTGGTGGACCTTGGGTGCGAGGAGCCGGCGGTGGACCTTGGGTGCGAGGAGCCGGCGGTGGACCTTGGGTGCGAGGAGCCGGCGGTGGACCTTGGGTACGAGGAGCCAGCGGTGAACCTGTAACTGGGGCTGGTTCAGATGCAAGGACTGTAGCTGGGGTTGACTCGGATGCAGGAGCTGTAGCTGGGCCTGTCTCGGGTGCAGGAACTGTAGTTGGAGCTGGTTGGGATGCAGGAACGGTAGCTGAGGCTGTCTCGGGTGCAGGAAATGTAGTTGGAGCTGCCTCGGGTGCAGGAACTGTAGCTGGGACTGTCTCGGGTACAGGAACGGTATCTGAGGCGGTCTCGGGTGCAGGAACTGGAGCTGGAGCTGTCTTGGGTTCAGGAACGGTAGATGGAGCTGGTTCGGGTACAGGAACTGTAGTTGGGGTTGGCTCGGGTGCAAGAACTGTAGCTGGGACTGGATTGGAGGCTGGACTTGGGTTAAGTGGAGTATGCATGAAAGGATCTGAACTATGCTGATTGGAAGAGATATGAGATGGCGTGAGGGGAACAAGCATGAAGGGCACGGGCGAGAGAGGAGAGAGGGAGGCCAAAACGGGAGTGAGAGAGGCCGAAACAGGAGTGAGAGAGGCCGAAACGGGAGCAAGAGAGGCCGAAATGGGAGGGAGAGAGGCCGAGAGAGGAGCGAGAGAGGCCGAGAGAGGAGCGAGAGAGGCCAAAACGGGAGCAAGAGAGGTCAAGAGAGGAGTGAGAGAGGCAGAAACGGGAGCGAGAGAGGTCGAGAGAGGAGCGAGAGAGGCAGAGACGGGAGCAAAAGAGGGCGAGAGAAGAGCGAGAGAGGCAGAAATGGGAGCGAGAAAGGTTGAGAGAGGAGCAAGAGAGGCAGAAACGGGAGCGAGAGAGGCCGAGAGAGGAATGAGAGAGGCAGAAACGGGAGCGAGAGAGGTAGGATTGAGAGAAGCTGTTCTAAACTGATGTGAGTTGAATTGAGATGAGCTGAACGAATCTAAATTGAGAGGAGTTGAATTAGACTGGTCTGGAGTGGAGTAGTATGAACTGACCTGTACCATCCTAGAGTAAGTGAGACTGTGCCGAGGTGAGGTGGCTGAAACTGAGGTTGTAGTTAGAGTTGGAGTCGAGTTAAGAGCTGGAATGGAGCTGATGGCTGAAATGGGGCTGAGAGCTGGATTGAAATTGAGGGCTGGAGCAGAACTGAGGGCTGTAGCGGAACTGAGAGCTGGAATGGGGCTGGTGGCTGGAGTGAAGTTGAGGACTGGAGCGGAGCTGGGGGCTGTAGCGAAGCTGATGGCTGGAATGAAATTGAGGACTGGAGCAGAGCTGAGGACTGGAGCAGGGCCAAGGGCTGGAATGGAGCTGGTGGTTGGAGTGAAGTTGAGGACTGGATCGGGTGTTGAACAGCCAAGACGGATCTCCACGCGAAGACTGAGCTCTATCATACCTCTCAGAGTTTCGGGGAGTTCCCTCCGGGAGAGTT
>JBBJLS010000032.1:957356-970138 GCA_037577275.1 Bryconaethiops microstoma | reverse complement strand
AGTGCTGTCAATAGAGATTTTCCATTGAAAAGGAAAGGGTAGTCCAAGACTAGGCTTAATCCCTGTCTGGGAAACTGCCCGTATATTAATTATATAAATATTAAGACAGTCCAATTCATGATTTCTTTTTGTCAATTGAAGTGAAATCTTTTGCTCTACATATGATTTATGGTAAGGTTACTTTAATTTTAAAGCACTGTCCTAGCCTGTAATTTACAATATTCAAATATATGAATTACTTTAATATTTTCACATTTTCACTAGAGAAGCTATATACTCTATATGTGTATAGTTACACAGATTAACATAACAGGGTGGGTGGGAGGATTAGTCAGAAGACAGATTTCCTAAACACATTTCTGTAAATATCTCCTGAATGTGTGACTGCCTAAGACACATCTTTTAAAATTAATAATGTCCTTAAACTCTCAGAAAGCTATGAACTAAATTTAAACTTTGAGTTGCTTTATAAATGACTTGTCTGGGATAATACAAATATATAATCCAAAATCCCAAACAAGGCCTTTCTAAAGCAACTCAAATCATCCTATGTCAATAAAATGCTTATTTGTGTACACAGAGCACCGCTGAACTGTTTTTCTCTTGAGAATATGATTGCTTTCCTAAAACTTTAATTACTTTGAATAACATTGATTATTGCCTTAATAATTTACTGTGTTAATAGTCCCTTTTTCTCACACTTTTTTAATTAAAGCCCCTCAGGAACTGAGGTTTCTGGGCACAATATCAGTGACCAAAAAGGTAATTCAGTGGCTTTAATTACCTAATCACTGGAAGTGTGGAATCAATTAAAAAGATCATGTAAACTATGACAGTTTTCACAAGAGCAGGATTTTGTAAGCCACACTCTTAAAGATGAGTGACGGGAGGGTTAACAAAGTTAGGAGGGGTAAGCCCTGCCTGAGGAGGAAGATTTCAGTTTAACCTTTCAATTTAAATCAAATCTAACTGGGAAAAGAAATTGCAGTGAGTTATAACTAGGGCTATGCAGAATTAGCCAGGATCTGAAATGGATGTTCATTTTGATGTATAATCATAATTATTTTTATTCTATCTGATCTCTGAATTGATAATAGTGTGAAGTAACTAAGTACATGTTGCATTTGAATATTATTGTTAAACTGTGTGAAAAATGTTAGCTGTTTGGAAATATGTGAACAGGACATCAAGACTGCAATATGTAATGTCTGCCCTGAAAAAGTCACCTCCAGAAAAAGAAAACTTCAGGTAAAAACCAAAACAAAATGTTTTAGGTGTAGACTTACTAATATATTTCTGCAATCTCTGAGTGTACTTTAGTCTTAAAAATGGATGTAATTGTCACGTTTTCCCTTGCACGAGGCATGGTCAGGCAAAAGGCACATATGCATAATTCCATTTCTTTTTTTTATTTTCAAAACACAAACAAAAACATGGCACGGTGGCCTGAAAACTATAGATCGTCCCCCTCAACAATTCATCCCCAACATATACTTTATACACATACATATTTTTTGCACTCAAAAAGCAATCACAGCACACGCACAAGACACAGTGCCTCAGCCTCACCAGCCGTGGCTCCGCCATGGCCTCAGCCTCACCAGCCATGGCCTCCGTCCCGGCCTCAGCCTCACCAGCCGTGGCCTCCACCCCGGCCTCAGCCTCACCAGCCGTGGCCTCCGCCCCGGCCTCAGCCTCACCAGCCGTGGCCTCCGCCCCGGCCTCAGCCTCATATTTCTTTACTTATGTATGTATGTCTAACCAGGGTTGCCAGATGTCTGTTTTTTAATCAGAGACCTTTGCATATCATGAGGACTAATAATTAAAATAAAACCCTTGTCACAAAATGCACTGGAATGTATGAGCTGTATATCCCTCCAAAGTTAAAATAAAGCCTATTCTACTGCTTTTGCCTCATTGCATAAATGATACATGTATGAGAGTCTCCCTCTTAAAGCACAAAATAATTAGAGGAAATTATTATAATGTACCACTTATTCTGATTTATCAAGGCTCATAGTAAGACTATGAGCTATGAAAGCCTGCGATAATGTCTTATTTTTGGAAATAACAATGGCTGTCATTTTTTGTGCACAGATTTTCCTGAACTCATCTGTTCACTTTCGGTGAAAAAAAATTAACAATGCTTTTGCATGTCATGTTGTTGTAACAGTCCCACTCCACAGAGGGGGACTGGTTTCTCCCCTTTACCCTGCAACCAAGAGTGATTGGCTTGACTTGGACTCATCTTGGTTGCAGTTCCGTTCTACGGGAGAGGGTGCCACTGAGGAGGAAAGGAGTCACTCCTCTAGCCTGCGGCTGACAGGGGTATTCTCGAGTCATGGGGTTAATCATGTCACACAGCTGTGCAGGATTAACCCCAATCACTCTCTCTCCTCACCCATTGGTCCAATGGGTGTATATAAGCTGTCACGGGGTGTTGGGCTGTGAGAAGCATTAATGTTCATGGGCTACTCTCATGTTCCTTGGAAGGACTTTATTCTTGAATGCATCTCTCTTGCTTTTTGTGGTAATGTTTAATTTAGTTTTTGGAATTGTTTAAGTTTAGTCTTTGGCCTTCGTGCCTTTTCGTTTCTTTGTTTTTTTCTTAATAAAGCAATACTCACCAAAATGCCTACCTGCGCCTGTGCCTCCAATCCATCTGGTTCAAGTCAGTTCATGACAGTTGTTTTTAATCTGACAAAGGAAATAAAACATATTGGTTTACAGATATGATGTTTTAAAATGATATTTCCTAGGACTTCAAGTATATTTTGAAATACTCATCTAACAGTCTTAGAAGCAGGTTTTGTCTATTTAAAAATTCGATTTTGCGGAAATATTAATATAGTATCTTTGAATGAATGATTATTAAAAGCACATATTGAAACTACAATTACAACAACTACTTACTTCATTATTATTGGTTCTGATGCAGAAGGGGTCATACTCACCACCAACATTTGAAACTGAAATTCAGAATAACTACTTGTTTTCTTTCATTTCAGTTGTAATATAATTTCTTTAAATAATTACTTATTGTTTTGAGTCATAATTGGAGTTCAATAAGAATATAAAACATTTAAAATTCAACCTATTGGAAATAAGCTTTCATACCAGAGCTCGGCTTATAAACCGAGCTCTGATTTATACTGGACTAGTCAAATGTTAATTAAGAAGTTGTGCCTATGTTAATTTGCATGAAAGTTCCCAATAAAAAGTCATTAAATTGGCCAAAAATGCACCCATCTGCCAGTTTGGCTGTAAAAAATTGGAATTGGCAATAACAATTCATGAATGTGCACACTTACTTTCCTCAATAGTTCCTGGATTGGATATGTGATAGGAGAAAAACTTATTTATATAGAAACTATATTATATAGCGGTTTGTTTAAAAGGTTCTTTATACTCACATCTCAAAAACTTTACCTGAAAGAACTCTTTCTGGCATATTTGTACCCATTCCAAGGTTTCCAGAAGACTGTTTATTAAAAAGTTGGCATAACTGACTAGTCTCAGTGAATGGGTCTATGACCTATGGCCACACTAAAGCAGCCACAGTGAAATCATGGCTTCACCCTATGATTAAAATTGCCCCATTCATTATCACTGGTGATCTCCTTGGTAGCACAGGGTGAGGTTATCACAGTCACAATGGAACAAGTGGGCTAAAAATAGCTTAGTGATCATGGCGAGATGAATGTTGACATGGCTTGGGAGCTCCAGGGTTCTAACGGAGGTTAATAGGGGCTAGGAGATTGATAATGGCAACTGAATGATGAACTTAACCTGGGCTGCATATTCATCCAGAGCGAACTGAGTGTATTTACAGGGTTGTAAATGGCTGATCTTTGCTCACAATAAAGTAATGAGATCAGCAAACTTGAGGGTTCAAGTTTAATTGAATGTGCAAATACAGGGTACACATTAAAGCTCATCTCCAGGCATGTGGGCTAGACACACTCACACCAGGGGTAGTTGAAATGTTGCATCTCTTTTTCTTTTATTTCAAACCAAAGCAAAACCAGGCCTGAGAGCCAGAATACAAAACTATAATCTTTGACAAAACTAAAGGAAAGCAGAAAAACACCTCATGAAGTAAAAAGGACGGGTTGATCGACCACACAGGCCGGTCAACCCCAAACTAAATACAAAACCAACAAACCAAATCATAAACCAGAAACACTTTCTCCTGAGTATACCAGCAGCTGAAACTAATAACACACAAAACTCAAACCTGGTGTACTCAGGATATCAAAATAAAAGTCTCAAAAACACAAAAAACCCCAAACTAAACAAAGAGTGACCCCTGGTGCCTACTGTCGGGACCTGACATGTACACTTGTCCCATAGGCAACATAAAGAAAACCGCATTGAATTACTGATGTTAAAATGGACTTTAATTGATTTTAATAATATTAAATGTAATTAAATGTAAAAGTAATGTACTATTCGGTAAAATAACACTCAATTTGCAGTTTAAATCCAAGTCGCAGGAGCCTCTCTGAGTCAACTTCACACCAAACCTTCTCTAATGTGCATATGAATTGCTGGTAAACTTGTCCATGACCGCCAGAACCTGCTTCAGCTAAGATACAAACAAGAAACTTGAGGAGGGACCACTGCTGAAGCTCTGTGACGTTGGCTTGCTGGGGGACCAGGCCCTCAGGTCAAGGTGTTGTCTGATGACGCTGGCTGGGGGAGGGGTGAGAAAGGAAATGAAAGTGCAGCAAGCGTGCAAGTGTCCATCCTAGGCTAAAAGCTAAAGCTAGCCAACCAACTGTCCCATCCATCCTGCTCACCAATGTTTGCTCCCTGGACAATAAACTAGACTACATCCAACTCCAGCGTACTTTTTGATTTGTTTGATTTGCTTTTCTTGCACTTTCTTTCTATTTGCACTTGGTGTATTTTGTCTTGTCTGCAGTTGTAGTCTTGGTGTTTTTGTTCTTTATGTTGCACCAGGGTCCTGGAGCACGTTGTTTCATTTCAATGTGTCCTGTCTGCAGTTGTAATCTGGCTGTTTTTGTTCTTTGTGTTGCACCACTGTCCTGCACATTGTTTCATTTCACTGTGTACTGTATAAATGGTTGAAATGACAGTAAACAAATAATTTATATAATGGTTGTAATGATTTATATAATGGTTACACCTGCTATAATGGTTCCGGTGCCCATGGGGCCAGCCCTATCAATCTAGATAGTGTTCTAACTATGCTTTAGACTTGTGACTAAAACATAGTCTAAAGTGTGTTACCTTGTAATCACATCCATAAATGGTTATAAAATATTAACTAAATAGTTACATAAAAATGAAGCAATTCCTTTCTGACTGCATATGACGAACACATGCCTTCGACTCCAAAAAACCCAGGTGCTTGTACTTATGACTCCACACTTCATTCATTAGGCTCTTGTGAATGGCGCCTGCTCTGACAGACAAAGCCTGCCTGAGTGGTGGAAGTAGCTTCCTGGTGCAGGACAGTTAGGACGAAAGAAAAAACATGTGCGCCATACAAAGCTCTGAATATTTCATAGATGTAGAGTAGGCACCTCTCATGAATTTTTCAGCCCAGATACAGAAAGGGGCAGCGGGAAGGGAGGGCTGTAGGTACTCAGTCACAGACAAATCCTACTGTTCCTTCATCCATGTCTTGCACAATTAACTTTAGCCACTCCCATCTTAGTGTATTAAAAGGTTTACTTCTTTTCAAAGTGCCTTTCTCATTAGGTAGAACATGGCTGATCAGAAGAATGAGGGCAAGCAAAATGGGTAAATGCCCTCAAAAAGAAATTTCAAGTACCTGTATTGCATTGATGCAATTTTTTCATCATGCAAAAATATGCTTTTAAATGATGCCTAATGAAAACCAAAATTAGTGTGTGCATGTTTAACTTTCAAGTCTGTTTTTCGTGTTAGCTTTTGTTTTTTTATCCTGCACCTCTACTCAACTCTGCTGGGATTTGCACACAGTTTTTACACCGAAAGAAAGAATGTAAGAACGTTGTTTTGATCTAACCTCTAATTCTAAATTTCTTCTTCTCCATCCTTCTGTCGTACTTTGTCTTTGTCTCCTATCAGAGGTGTGACCAGAACACCATTTATTCATTTATTTATTGATTGATTGATTGATTGATTGATTGATTGATTGATTGATTGGTCTGACTGGCCCATAAGACTCGCAGATCAGCGGCCCAACTGGCATTGGGCTGGCTCAACCAACTTTTTAAACACCATCTCCTTTTGTTTGGACCTGGCGCCTGTGCAATGCATTCATCAAAAAAATCAGCACAGGAGTTTATTTCCTGACCACCGGCCAATGAAACACTCCTCTGTAGCCCATTGGTTCTTTTCTTTACTGACACAGGGCTGGCCCAATCATATCTTTAAACACCTCCCCTTTTGGCTGATAATGGTGGCGGCAGTGAACTTGAGGTAAGCTGGACTGCTTTTAGAACGCGAATGAGTAAGGAACTCATTAACCACACTTGGTAAATCTGTGCCATACAAGAAAGTTAGTGTTAGTTAATAAACTAGCTTTTTGCAATGTTATGGTGATAACACCAATGAAAGGATTGTTTTACAGCCGCGTTAGTCTGTCTTGTTACATTTATGAACGATGGTGAAATAAGCCAATAATATCGTCAATGTTACCACTAGGAGAATGGCTATTTGTAACACATTGTGTACACTGGCTAAAACAATAGACCTTTCAGTTCTTTTATGTCTTCCATGATGAACGAAATTGCCTTATTGAAAGTGAGAACATTATATTTTCATCATCATTTACAGCCATTCTTCATCATTTACAAGGCAACAGCAGTTAATTATCTTTGGTTGTGGGGTGAGTAGAAGACAACTTTTGTGGCATGGTGTTAGAGGCAGCTTTTGTGTAGGTATTTACAATATACAGACATGAAAGACAACCACACTGAATAAAATCTCTCTCTCTCTCTTTCTGTCACATGCGCACACATACAGAATGCCCCCTCTTTTTTTCCAAGTATTCATTAAAAGATTCAGCTGCATCATTTTTGACTGGGCAAGTTCACAATTTATTGAATACTACTTTGTTGAATACTGCTTTTATTGAATACTACTTTGTTGGTACACACATTCATGGGAGCGCAAAGATGGGTGGTGTGCATAACTATATGTGGTGGGTTGTTCTGCCCCAAAAGGGGCCATTTTTTTTGTCCCAGTCCACCCCTATCTACAGGACCTGTCTGTGGTTACTCTTGGCAAATTCTGGAATAAATTCATTCAGGTCTAAATTTTCTTTGATGTTTTTCTCATGTGCCAGAATGACTACATTCATCTTCCTTGAATACCTCAATGTTTTTTTCTTTTTTGTGGCAATATATAATGTTTCAAGCGTTTTAGTGCTAAGAAAAACTATAATTCACTAATTTTGTAACAAATATTAACAGAAATTCAGCTACATTTTTTACTGTATTTTTATCACTGTAAATTAAATTACTAGTGTATTATACCTACTTATACCAAAGAAAAGCGACTGCGTATACCAAAGAAAATGTGTTTGCATTAATTAAAGTACAGCATATATAGGGGTAACATCGGTATTTTACATTCTAGCACTGCGGGAGACACTGTACGGTATGAATATGGGTTTAGCTTTAGATTTTTATTAAATATAATGTATTAAGGTGAGTTTAAAATTAAATTAAAGTGTTTTGGGAGCATATTTGGTGTTTTTGGAAAGTAACCCCAGCGAATTTCGAGGGCACATTCTCCGTGGTGTAGGAATGCGGTGCACCATGCTTTGTGTTGGTAGCAACAGAGCTGGGCTCAAACAAGAATGTGGCCAACAGGATCAAAACTTGCTGCAAAAGGTGTGGCGAAGTGAACTGGGTGAGCAGCATTGTGCTATCTAGTGGAGGAAGCACTGAGGGATACAACCCTACTCAATCAGGCCAGTTGGAAAGCAGCTCAGTTTTTTTCTCCAGAGTTTTCATTGGACAAACAGCATTTCCCAGGGTGGGCACAGCTTGTCTCTGGGGAAGCAGTGCCCACCCCAGCCCCCCCTTGGTCACGCATCCGTCTCCTATACTCTCTTATTCAAGACTTTGCTCGGTATTTTTCCACCCAATTGTCATTCGTGTACACCACGCCCTAACCCAGTCAGAAACAACCAAAGACTGACATTAATATTGTATACAACATACTTCAAACAGGTCTTCAAATTATTAACATTTTTCAAATTACTCTAAGATTTTGTCTCCTCCTAATCACTAGAGATGGTATCCCTAGGTAGTTTCCTCCATGGCAGTCATGATGGGGATCTGCTGAAAGCCTTTGGAAAAGCTGAATTTTTTGATGCTTTTCAATGAGAGCTGTGTAAATGTCATTTCCCTTTTTAGCATCAAGCAGCCTCACAAAGACTCCATATCGTCACACAGTCAGGATAGCTGAACATCTAAAAGGTGTAAAAGGTGAAGAGGCTAAAACCAATATGATTATAACCATTAACAATTTTGTATATAATACGTTTTTTTGGAAAGATTTAATGCTGATGTATAATGCAAAAGACATTTTCACTTCTGTAATAAAGGTGGTATTAATCATAATATAGCTATGTGTTCAAAATGGTCAGCAGTACATATTTACAAATAAATGAAAAAACATTCATACATCATCTCATCCACTAATCCCTAATCAGGGTCATCTGCAGTGCTGAAGTCTACCCCAGCGGTCAAAGGGCAAAAAAGCGGATAAACACCCAGGACAGGCAGTCCCTCACAGACACACAGACAAACGCATTCACAAGCAACCCACTGTACTGTCATGCCAACCCTAATGGTAAAACAGCATTGAGAAATCATGTTATTAATAGAAGAGAGTGCATTACAAGCTTGATTTTGCTCAGAATTCAATGGTTAAAAAGGCTTTAGGCTTATGTGTTGCACACTTTTGTTGAGCTGTAGAATGAAAATAGGCAGGATACCCATTCCTCAATATGTACTATTCTTCATTATGTGACTGCATCATGTAGAAGGCATGCAGGCAAATGTGTGTGTGTGTGTTTGTGTAGCCTTTGTTCCGGTCTCGCCCGGCCTTGTGGGGCCTGTCAGACAAGCAGAGGGCTCTGAGCAACAAGCCCTCATTATGACCAAAGAATTGACTTTGTTGTTGTTTTGTAATGTGGGATACAATGCTCTGCAGGTAAATCTCTTCTGCCTACAGAAAGAAGCACAGCCGAGTGAACAACTGGCACTACTCTAACAGATCTCCCCACTCCAATGGTGACCAGCCGCCTTTCTGAGTTTTCTTCCTTGGATTGATAAAATCTCAGGTAATGCTTTGGGGAAGTCCTAATTGGCATCCATTTCTTAAACACAGGGGGATTTGCACAGTTCATTGCCTGAACACTTTTCTTCCTTATTTATTTCTTTATTTCACTCAGCCGCACCAACTGGGCTGAGCGATTCCTGGAAGATTGTATGGTGTGCTCATAGAGACAGAGTGCCTTAAATCTACACACTTCACACTTTGTCTCCCTTATTCTCTGACAGGCAAGCAGTGGGGCAGGTAATGAAGCCTATTTGTGATCAGCAGAGAGATTTTAGGTGTAAGTTAAAGAAAAAGAGGCCAAATCTAAATTAAATCTCCAGGGCATAGTTTAAGGCAGACACTTCTTAGATTAACATCAATAAGGGGGTAAAAAAGGACAAGATGACTGATCTCCTCTGCTCTAACAGACAGGAGTGTATTTGATCTACAAAACGCACCTGACAATCAAATGAACCTTTATCTATTTAATATACCCAGTCCCAGGCATGAGACAATCAATCAGTCCTGATATAGACCTTTTTAATGTTTGTCTAATGGCTGTCACTATGGAAACCAAGTTACCTTTCAAATGCATGCCGACGCCAGCAGCACTGAATCAATAAATGGCATTGACAATGCTTGTAAGAGTGCTATTTTTTTCTGACAACACACATTTGGGGAGGTCATATTATACATTTAGCTTAACTGAAGAAGTGCATTTTATTCAGAATCTGACTGCATCAATATACTGGCACCTCTCAGGCTAAATTTGGCTGCTTTATGAGGTTATAAAAGGAAATGACAATGACAGACAATAATCATATTTGAACATATTAATAATTCCTATTTTGGGACTCAGATTTGCAAGTGCAAACAATTTCATTCTTCCATGGACAAATTGAGAGCTGGAGGGTCCACGAACACCACCGGGTCCAGAATTGGAAGGGCTTCCACCCACTTGCTGCCCCAGCAGTCCCGATCCTCCTCCTCGTCCTCAGAGCTGCTGAAACCACCCAGTAACTCGGTGATTGTGAACCGACTCTGACCCACTGGGTACACAAGGTGAACTTAATCTTGGCCAAACAGAGCTTAAGCTGCATTGTGGGCACTGTTTGTGAAAGTATTATCTCTGCTTCCAAATAAAACACACTAAAATAACATGCTTAGCTCCTAATTTAATCCATGACTCATAATCAGCGGTAATAACAACAGTTTGATTATGTCTAGATTTCTCTGGTCAATGTTCATTTAAAACACTGTCTATTTGTACTAATCAAACTCAATTACAAAAAAATGACAAAACAATGTTATTTGAACTAAGGTGCTTCCACAATTTCTTCACTAAAACAACAAGACATTTATGAGCAACCCATAACTCTCATAATCAGCACTAGCAATAACAGTTTGCTGATGCCCAGGCTTCTCAGGTCAGCATTCAGTTATAACTCTGCTTACTCTTACTAATCTAACTCGGTCTTACTAAGCTTAATTACAAAACAGTGTTCATTAAACTAAGTAGCTTACACATTTTTTTCTTCATTAAAATATGATATGTGATATATAATAACACTCGATCGGAGGTTGTTGTTGCATGACAGAAAGCAGAAAGTTGGAAAAAATCACACAATGGAGTAGGCACAAGGCCTTTGTTTAAATCTGAAATGGTTTTGTAATACTGTTGACGAGCCCGATCAAGATTCATTTGGTTTGCACATCTCAAAATGGAACTGTTTGAGGATTTGAAGGGACACACTGAAAAACATGAAATACCATCAACTCTTGCTTAATTATCCTTTCAGCACCATGTCACCCATTCTCATTCATCTTTCATTTCATTTCCACAGTTACCTGGAGAAACTTTATTAAATACATGTCTAGATCTTCCTTGGCTATCTAGCAAAGCAGGACTGGCACTGTGTTCTTGCACTTCTGTCTGCCTCTGACAGATTAAAAGCAGGGGAAGATGATACAGGGAAATCAGCTTTGCGACAAGCCATCCACCCAACAATGTGATTGTTAGAGTCAATGATTTTTATGAGAAATTCCATCCTTGGTCAAAGACCAAGGTTGCCATGGTGGAGTTCATCACTCTTCTATCTTTCTGTCTTCAGCATTTGAAATCTCTCGAAGTGCTTACATATTAAAATGCAGGCATAGGGTAAGAAAAACTAAAAGGTTTACCAGATGAATATTGCATTCTGTACATATGCACATGAAGCCCAAAGTTTAATTTAATTCACAATATTATGTTTTTGGTAAAAGGTTTCTTAGGAAAATGTTGTTGGACAACTTACTTTTGGCTTAGAGGCAGGAGGAGTGTGCATATGCAGGTTTGCCAGTTTGGTGAGGTGACTAGAGTGAGATTTTCAGATGTCTGGAAAGAGATGAGAATGAGATTTTTGGGTGGTCAGAGTGAGACTGGAGTGAAATTTTCAGATGCTAGGAGTGAGACAGATTAAATTGTCAATTTTGCATGTACAAGTGCATATCCATTGTTGCGCTGCTTAAAAATTTTATTTGAATTTTAGTACATAGTCATTAGCCAGTGGCTTTGAAGCCATTTTAAAACCATGAGCGATGCAGCATGAATGGAAAGCTGAATCTTCCCCAAGCATCATGTAAAGCAGCATTCACAATGCAATAAAAATGGTGAATGTGCTAGTTTGTAATTCTCAGCCACTGAGCACAGTAGACTTTCTAAGGAAAGGTTTGTCCAAAAAGTCAGTAGATTTGTTATTTGGTGCTTTTTGGAAATATTGTCGCTAATGGACTTAGCGATACTTTAAATCTTAAAAAGCTCTTTAAATCTTAGAAAAAATTGCAAAATTGGGGACTGTGAAGAGAACCCTGATGTTCTGGTGTTCTTGTCAAGCTGCAACATATTATTGTCAGACTGACAATGCACATTGTCAGTCTGACAATATATGTTGCCTTTTTGCACCTGTAGTCTGCTATGTTTATGACCTCTTCACAGAATACAATATCTTGTGTTTATTGGATTTATGCTTTGGTATCACACATTCCAGGAATAAATATTTAACATACTGTAAATTCCGGACTATAAGCCGCTACTTTTTTCCCACACTTTGAACACTGCGGCCTATACTAAGGTGCGGCTAATGCATTTTTTTTTTCATACCGCCAAAAACATTTTGCCTCGTAAAAGTAGACCAATAAAGTTGATAAGTAGTTCACAGAGGTCCAATGAAATTGTGCGATAAATCAAGCGCACTTTCACAATTAAATTATTGTAAATCAGTCATTTGTACTCACCCTCATCAACATGGAAAACGAAGAAAAGCACATGATGCAGCTCAATCAATCTGGCGGTTCAAGAAGGAAATCGAGCTGCTGCACGTAATCTTTTCAAGATTCAATTCAAGATTCAAAGCGTTTATTGTCATATGTGCAGAAAAAAAAAGTGGCATTTTCTCTGTGCAATGAAATTCTTTTTTTGCTGTCCACACACAAATGCCAAGTTAGGTAAAGAG
>JBBJLS010000032.1:873545-900055 GCA_037577275.1 Bryconaethiops microstoma | reverse complement strand
CGCAGAGCAAACAGCGTGAGCTCGCCAGCCCCTTCGTGCCAATCCGCGACTGGGCTCTTCCCTCACACAACACTGGGTGACCTGTCAGTCCAATTCGTGTCTACTCCATGACAGTCTATACAGGGGTAACATCGGTATTTACATTTTAGCACTGCGCGAGTTCAGTGTAAACTGTACAATACGAATACGGGTTTAACGTTACATTTTCTTTAAGGGTAAAGTATTAACCTGAGTTTAAAAGTATTATTAAACTGAGTGTTTTGGAGCATATTTGGGGGCATGTTCAGGGTTTCCACTATAAAAATTTTTTTAGGCTTTTTCTTTACCACATAACGAAGTCATGCGGTTTTCACAGTTGGTGGGTGCTCTTGGAATGTAACCCCCGTGAATGTCTGGGATTTACTGTATATTTTTAGGTCCTTTTATTGCAAGAAAAATACATGACTGGCTTTATTTTAAGAACACATCACAAGGAAATTATATGCTTTTCTTTTATTTTGCATCATTTCTTTACTTTACTTGACTTCTTACAAATATTATTAATGTGCACCCATTACTGCAACACATCACAAGACCAGGCTGTAACAAACAACTCTATGACAAATCATATTCTTTATCAGCACAGTTTTAACTCAACTGGCCTCGAGAAAAAAAACAGGTTCCTTAATAAGACCTGTTAGGAAAAAAGTTTTTTTTCTTTGAATAGTCTTAATAAAATTCAGCCATCTCTCATATTTACTGTACAAGATCAAGGTAATAACTTTGAAAGTATGTTTGCTATAATAGTTGAAAAAAACAACAACAGTCTCTTAAAGTAGTAAGTGCTGATAAGAATTTTCAGATTTAAATATCTTTTATGTAGATAGTACGAAATCATTAATGGATAACTTGCTTAATGCATCATGGGTTAAAATGAGTGCTGTCAGAATTAATGTCATTAATCAACAGAACAAATTGTTTGATGCCATTAAAACATTTTTCTGGTTTGACCCTTTGAAACATCTGCAGTTCTGCAGGCTGAAGCCCAGTTGCAAACATGTTGAATATTTCTAAGACAGAATCTGTAATTGGGACGTTGTCATTAAAATATAGCTTTTAAATGGATTTTAAAGCAATGCCTTCAGCAAACTACACTGAAAATTGCTGAAATAGATAATTCAACAAGCAGCAACCTAAAAAAAATCAACAGCAAAGTGAAAAGCTCTTGTTCTTCTCAAGAGCTTTCATTGTAACAGAAATCGAAGAGCTGCATATAGAGTGAGAGGGAGAGGCTACATTGTGTATATGGGAACCATTGACTAATCATTACTTTTAAATAGAAAAAAAACTTTCTGTAGGGTCAAATTTGAGCAAATAAGTCAAATGTAATGCATTGCAATTAACTACGGAAAATCGAATTTCATTAATTTTCTTGTTTCATAGACTTATTCATGATAGAAGGGCTGAAGGCAGTCGGTGTTACAAACAGCAACATACTGATAAAATGTAAAATGAAAAATCAAACTAGCAATTTTTAGTCTAAATCTTATTTTTTTGGTGCTTCAAATTGTATTCTGCTACTTTGAACATTTGATAGCCTGATGTCGTCCAGCGCAGATGAAGCTTGGCTTCTTGATAGCTTTAAAGCTGAAGATGTCTGAGGTCAAACTGAGAGATGACTTTACATCATCTGTATAATTACAAAAACAAACAGGCACATCTTTCATAATGCATTTCCTCCACATCCCCATTAAAATGACATGATATTTAAATAAAAAACAAACTAAGTGATACTGCCAGAGGTAGTTCGCCGTTAAAGCAGATTAATAAAACAAAAAAGACTTTAATTGTATTAATCTAACAAAATATATTAGAGTCACATGGAACATAATACAACAAATATGAAGTAGACAAATATAAAATCAAGTAGTGTGCATCCTTTTGGAAAAATAATATGCATGCTTATAAATGCATTATTGCTGCTCTTAGCTGGAGACATTTGTAAAGACAAAGCAGGGTTTAGAGATGCTTCTTTGTAGTAAAAAGCATAAATCCTGGTCTGGTTCTGACTACCCAGAACAGTTATCCGAGTTCATTTTTTTCAAAATATGAAGTAAAGTATGAAGGAAAGTCACTGGCGGTTCTTCATTGTAGACCTCACAGGCTGGACATGGGGGCCTCTTGTCCTTCAACTTAAAATAGACACATATGAAACACAATACAATCAGAACAACGCTGTGGAAAACACATTAAACTGTAATGTGTCAAGAAGCGCCAAGTGAAGGAGGCACAGAAACGTTTTTTCATTTACTTTATTTACAAAGGCGAAAGCATAAAGGCACAAGGGCCTAAACAAAACAGAACCATGAACTACGGCAACAGATGGATGATTATGATGGTCGACCGACACCAGTACATGAAACACTGGCACTTAAATACTAACAGAACTGAACCAAGAACAAATCAAAACATAGACTCACTGAACTTAAACCACCGGCCAGCTGTGTACACTCACCCGGCCTGAGTACACCTGTCTAAATAAAAGTCACTAAACAGAAAGAGTGGCTTCTGGACATGACAGATTATAATAAAACCAAGTTAAATATGGTTTTGCCTTACAAGATACTTCATGTTCTTCTTTGCAATTAATGTATTAAAAATTCATCGTAAAACAATGATTCAGGCATCAGGCATTTTCCACTTCATGTCATAGACACTGGAGAATTTTCAAGACATTACAAATTGAGGTGTCTGGCTCCTCTAACTACCACCGCGAAGATGGTTTCCGCTGCCAGGAAGTTTCACTAGAATAGAGAATTTCCTGATAAGCCCCACTGACTTTGATTACATCTTAATGACTTAATGACATTAAAATGCTTTAAAAAACAGTGGAACTCCTCTTTAACTGCAAATAAATAATTTCTAAGAGAGGAACAGCAAGTTCTAAGGAAAGGCTTCAGATTTGTCAAGCTTTTGTTAATACTCAGTATTAAGGAAGTGTTGTCTGTGCAGGATGTTTCTGTAGCTGGTCACTCTACGTAATACTCAGCGAGAAACTGTTTTTGTTAGATGCTAACTGCCAGAAACAATGTTATTTTGGCAGACAGTGATTAATTTTGCATGACAAGCTCGCACATACAGATACACAGTCATGCAGTCATTTGTGTGTGAGCATTTGAGTCTTTTGTTTAAAACCTTGGTGTGGTTTAAGACCCAAACTGAAATGTTTAAATCCTTGTTAAAACTGTTAAACTTTTATCATCTTAGAAATATTGTGGGAGTCCAAGCATTCCTCACTCGAGAAGAAGCTTATGGAATGGTATTGTATAGTATAGTAATGGTATATAGCAGCATAGTATAGAATGGAATAGTTTAGTGTAGTACAGTATAGCATAGTAGCACATATTATAGTATGATGCAGTATAATATAGTGCAGAATAGTATAGTATGGGACAGTGTAGAACAGAATAGTACAGTACAGTGCAGCATAGTTGTCAGATTTGACCCAGATTGAAATGTTGAAATACGTGATAAAACTGGCTTTTATCATCTTAGAAATATTGTGGGAGCCCAAGCATTCCTCACTCATGAAGAAGCCCATACATTCTTCTAAAACTCATAGGTTGACCTTGTCTGCTCTTCTTTCTGGTAACCCAGAGAGTTCCATCATTAGTTATTAAGTCATCAGATTTAAAATTCAGTTTAGATTCACACATTCAAAATGCTGCTGGGCATATTCTGAAGATCTAAGAATCAATTAAAGAAAATCAGAATCAATTAAAAAAACATTTGATGAACCAAACAGATTCCTTTCCTCCTCTGAAACCAATCTACTAGATAAAAACATAAGAAACGGTGGCTTTTAGGGCATATGGCCCTCTCGTCTTGAACCTGAGCACAGTCTGTTTTATAAACAGAATCATTAATGTTGTCCTTATTCTAATATTATTTTTCATTTTTGTTTACTATTAGGTGTTTAATCATTATTCCAATATTTATTTACTAGTTTTATTTTCTTATAATGTACTCACTTTGTATATAATGTATAGTCTTACAAATTTATTATGTTTACAGTTATTTTATTGCATTTGCAGTTTTCTTTCTAGTCTTTAACTGGTTATACATTTGTTTCATTTTCTTGTTCTTCTTATTCTCTTTTCTGGGTCAGCTAACTCAATCTGTAATGTACTTTGAATTAGTGGAATAGGATCTATTTCACACTCACACACACACACACACACACACACCCCATTATCCACATTATCCCTTTGCTGCAGCCACTGCAGCATATCGACATACAACGATTTACTGTGTGGAAACGTTCTCTGCAATTTTCTGTTAAGCGCCAAAGACTTGTAAAATACTTTTCAGCTTACAGCACTGTTGTAAGCTAAAAAACTATTTACAGACACACTTTCCTTTGGCGCCACAACATCTTGCGATAGTTTATTGTTTAAAGTAGTGTACTGAATCCTAAAGCATGAGTCGGCTCACAGCAAACAAAACCAGACCACAGGTCTGATGTAAATCAGACAGCTGAGATGAATAAGGATGAAAAAATGCAGCCCAGCAAGCTAAAAAATCAAAACGAATCTTATGCTAAAGCACGCTGCATGAAAAATGTATATAGACACAGCCTCTTTAAGCTTTCATAGTAAAAAAAAACATTGTGATTGACCAAAATCACAAACCACTGACAATGTTTCTCAAATTTTTATTATTGGATTTGCTGGTACAGCACACTACATCTTACACACCGCCACGTCAGTGTTGCAGTCATTTTGTTACAATAATGTTCTTGTAGTTGTGTTGCACTATTGTTTTTTTTTTAAATCCTTTATTGTCTTTTACTCTTCTTGTTGCACAGAGCAAGCTAATGAAAAAAGAATTTCCCTTGTGATAAATAATGTTCTTTCTTATCTTCTCTTAAATGGAGAACAACTTTATCAGGGATAGGATGTCAAGCACACAGCATCCACCTGCTTTCTTTGAAAACGTTAGCTTGTCCTTTGGAGTATTAACTGATTAAATATATATCACATATGAAATACTAATAAATAACAATGAGTTTCTGTTTCACCCCTTGTTGCATACAATCTCGACTCAAGTATAGCTTCCCAGAATCTTCAACCTGCTAAACAACAAGCAAATTAAGTTACAAAGCCAGGTCCATGTACTTCACATCTACAGAAACAAGATGGCAGAAGGTGTTCTGAAAAGGCTTAGACTATTGGATGTGGAAACTGGAAACATAAAACTGTCAAGGAAAGTCTTGACAGTTTGAAGTTTACTGCATTACCACAGTCCTTTACCGACTCTTGAGAGAACTGCCCACTTTGTCTTTAGATACCACAAACCCCAGAAATGTAACCGACTGAGCATCAAAAAGGGATTTTTCCATTCTAACACTGAGACACGTTTCTGCGAGCACTCCTCGATGTGAGACACATGTTCGTCCAACTGACTGTATCATCCAGAAAGATATCGGTCATGGGCCTCCCAAATGATTTCAACTATGAAGTGTTGGAAGACACTTGAAAGGGACCCTAATCTAAAATTAGCTCAGGTGTGTAATTTGGACAGGCACAGAATAAGACAACCAACACAGGGGTCACCAGACTGCCACTTGATTGAAGGGTTATAATATTGCAGACTAGGGTAACATCAGAATCAGTACTAACCAGAAACAAGGCGATCTGCTCGCTGTGTGACCCAATCCGCAGCATGCACAGTCGGAGAGACCACCAGTCAAAGGCAGATATTGGCAGCAGCTGCTCCAGAAAAACAAGGGCTAGTCTAAGGGGTTCCGGGCAGGGGAGCATCAATAAAATTCCGTCACCTTTTAATCAATTAGAACTCTGAGGCGTTCTTCCTGATGTTGTCTGCATGAAATAGCTATACTTAGGAATCCCTCGGAAAGCAAGGGTTCCCGTCAATATGACGAGCCTTAACTTTTTCAGAGCTGAATTTAAGTGGCCAGATCAGAAAGTCATGGGTTCGAATCCCAAGACTGCTAGTGGTACCCCTAAGGCAAGGTACCGCCTGGATTCCTGGCACCCAGCTGCTTCACTTGGTGCATGGGTTAAATAGGTTAAATGCAGAGGAAGAATTTCGTGCTGTTCACCCTGTGTGCTGTGGTGTGTTCACGTATGACTTTGCTTGTACTCTCACATGCTGCTTCCCAGCCCATGCTTGGCAGAACACTTGCATCTGACAGCCCGTAACGTTGGCTGTTCTGTAATGGGGTGACTCAGAAAGAACTGAACTGAACCAAGGTTTTCGTATTGGCCGAAGAATGTGAACTGACTGAGTCCCAAATAATGATGTGGAAGCACAGAACAATTTAAGAAAAGGAAAAGGGATAAAATAACAAACACAAAACAAGAACAACTAGGAAATGTTTGCTAAGCTGGCCACCAGAGGAGAACGGAAAGGAGGCAGGGAAAACCAGGAAGAAATAAAAACCAGGTACAAATCGTTATAACGTCTTAATGCCTGCTACAGGTTCACGTATAGATGCGTTGCCTTCCTTATCTAATAACAAATCATCCAATGTCTGTCTAGAAAACACATACTGTATATAGAAAATACAGCTACAAACAAGTGGCCTATTTAACCTACATGCATTGCAGTATCATTTTTAAAACCAAATTCAGTGCTTAATACTTTTCAAGACTTAATGACATTTCTACTGCATAACAATGAACACGTATTTACAAGTTTTTGTTTTCAAACTGACTGACTGAAAGTACACTGATCTATGGTACGAGACCGAACAGTCCCTAAACTGTCTTTTTGGCATTCTGGACTTTTTCTGTTGTATTGTACAGAATTTGGTTATGACCACTGTTGGCTAGACATTTTTGGTTGGCAAATGATTCTTGATTAGTTTAAAACACGCAATAACTCTTCATAACATGATCACATCCGGAACCTGAATCTTCAAAGATGATCAGTTGATACTCAGCTTGTTTTGCTAATCATATTATCAGAAAAAAACCTGCAGAATTTATTAAAGATTATGGAAGTCTGCCAAGTAATGCTCCGAACTGTCTGATTCATTATAATTGAATGCCTCAGAGGTTATTGATTACTTTTATTGGTGCCAGTATTAATTTTTTTTGACAGTTATGTGTTGCAAAAACTCTATGCACCTCTGCTGCTGTAAACTTTCAGCATGAAGGACCAATGGTGAAGAAGAGCAGTCCATAGCACGGCTTCATTTCACAAAGGAAGACAACGGTGCCACTCTTTGCCATTAAAATTCCACAATTTGACACTCGCCGCTATACACAGCCAGCTCTTCATCAGCTCCGAACTGTTTATTTTATCAATCAGTTTTATACTTGCTTTCCAGGCTATGTCTTTTAAGAAAAGCAGTATTGTAATTTACATGTGCAAATATTGTTAGGCAGACATTGTACACTGCGTTCAATGTTTTAAAACAGCTCTGCTGACACAGAAAACCTGTGTAGGTCTTTTTCCACATAGCAAATATTATCAGGAATTGATAGGAATCGAAAAAGAATCAGACCTATAAGCAGAATTAATAACACAGGTCAACAAAAAATTTTTTTTTGTAATCATCAGATAGCACAACACACTTTTCTAAACCATTTTTCATGCTGATTTCAGATCTGCTTTCAGTTTTTTTGCAGTCACATCAACGTTTTAAATTTTGAGTAATATTAGATTTGCAATAGATTTGCATGCGTTTTTTATTACACGGCAGGCACCAATCAAGTAACTGCTTCAATATTTTCAGTGCGTCAGATAGGCGCACACTGTGGCATAGACATATGATTCTTATATGCTAATTATACCACTATCATGCAATATATAACCAGCTTCATCACAAAAACTGTACATGCTAGGGAAAAACTAAACACCGATTTGAAATCAGCACGAAAAACACTACACAACCCACATAAACCCTCTGATGATTTTGACCTGTTGACCTGTGTAATGTGATAAGTAACATTCTGTACTGCTTACGGACAGAAATAAAATACAAAAAAATTATACTACAAGACATGTTTCATTCTGCTAATCTGCGTGGGAGAAATTTCAGTGAGGTAACAATCCGCAGCACAACTGCAAAGCATCACAGGAGTAGCTGAACAGCCACAAAGTTGAAGTTCTACAATGGCCAGATATATCAATCAATCTCTGGCACAATTTGAAAATTGTGATCCAAAAGCTTTCAAATAACCTGATCAACCTGACACATGCCAGGAGGAATGGGTGAAAATTACTACCAAACAATGTGCAAAACTCGCAGAAACTTACTTTTTAAAATTTCCTGACAAAAGATTTTTGATTTTATCTTTTATTGCCTTGCAGTAACATACTTGCTGTGACATTCTGTGCAAGTGTCATTTGTAATTTAAACAAATCTGATGACTTTTAGGGGGGCTGAATACTTTTTAATACATGGACAGTTTTGCACTGTGTCAACATAGTCTTAGCCTTAAGTGTATTTCAATAGATTTTCTTATTTCTTATGTGTTTTCTGTTGATCATGGCCTAGTGTGCTTGTGAAACATATGCAACAACATCAGCCTGATGGTAGACATCTGCATAAGTGAGGTGTATGTTCAACAGGGCTGACTGCATTCAAACCTGACTGTTCAGTCAGCTGAATCTCATTATCAATTAAATTTGGTTAATTTTGTAAATGATTGATCACAGCACTGATTCACATGTTGAGTAACTTAGTTCCTTAAATAAATGAAATAGTTAAAATGTGCTGTTTACTAGGGTTTCCTTTGTCTTCTATTACACTTTTCTTAAGATCTGAAACCATTAATAAACACCCTCTCCCAGCACTGTATTAATTAACTGCAGATCATTTATACAGATATATATACCCTAGGTCACTTCCATGCATGGTGCTCTTATCTTTCTTTCCTTTTAAATAGGCTTCGGACATAAACATGAAACTTGGGAAACAGAGAAGTGTGTGAGTTTGTCATTTGTATTTTTTTCATATTTAGAATAAACTTGTCCTATCCAAATATTATATTAACTCATAAAAGTGACCTCTTCCCCTGCAGAAAAATGATAGTGACCCAGATTATGAGGACCCGGATGCTGAAGACACCTATATATGTGCAATACCAGATGACCATAATGAACAGGAAGACGAATATGATTATGAGACGCCCCCTAGTGAAACTCCTAGTGAAATACCAAACCATTTCCGTATTGCCAACCCTCTGGGTGACAGTGATTACATAGGTGATCCTTCACTACACTGTACTTTACTCAAAAATGTTCATGTGATGCACTTACAGATCAACATAACAGTTTTATTATTTTCCACTGCTGTTGTTTTTTATGTGTGTAGATAGTGTTCGTAGTTGTCTAACTAAAGAACAGATAAGGCAAACCCAACTGCCAGATTCTGCATTCCCCGCTCCTGCCAGGAGCAATGCAAGAGTGAGTGAAAAAGGAAGAACACCTGTATAAGCAATAATAATAATAATAATAATAATAATAATAATAATAATAATAATAATAATGCATTTCTGCTCAAAATAATTTAAATTAAATGCAAAACCTAATAGAATAGTAACTATCTTCTTAGGCACTACCAGTTACAGCTTCCAGGCTTGATTCTTCTCCACACAGACCTTTAACATCAGTCTGCAAACGTAAGTAAAATAAATTATTTTGAGGGATTTCTCCTTTAAGGTACTCTTAATTGTTGAATGTTTAATGCCTGCAGTAAAGCCTACCACAGCAGCGCCTCACATAGACCGTAGGACCAAACCTCGCTTGTCAGGCTTCTCCAAAACCAGCCCAGATATATCAGGTATCATTTATATATGAATTATTAATCCAGTTTGTTAACATTCATATGGGACATCCTAAAATTATGTGTAATTATATTTACAAAATGTTCCTATCTGAAATTGAGCAAATCGCTTAAACATTTGCAGAAGGAAGACGTCCCCCTACAAACACAACGGACAATTTACAATCAGCTTCACACTTAAAATCCCAGCCAACAGAAAGGTATGTAACTTTAAAATGAACAAAACCCTGCTTGTTGTTTTCTAAAACCACAGCACTGAAACATTTTTGAATAAATCTTGGGTACATGTTTCTTTTCAACATAGAGTGACGTCCAGTCTTGTGGAGAGCTCTTTCTTTCTCTCTGAGCAACAAAATCTAATGGTCCAAAACTCCCAGATGGCACAGGTACATACAGTCCTAATGCTTTTCCAAAAATGCTTTAAACAATAAATACAACAATCACACATCAATCAACTTGGTGCTAGTTGTCTACACAACCACAAGATGGCAATACTATAACAACGGTTTCTGCAATGAGTCCAATGAACACCAGCGGGAACAGAAAAAAATAAACCCACTAAACCACAAAAGGCACTGTGATATAACTGTCATACACAAACAAATTTGCAAATATACAGAAGACCAAATTTGTGAACATGAATATCTAAATGCAGGACATGGACCCGCAGTGGTATGTAGGACCAATGACACGAGGAGAGGCTGAAATCACACTGAGAAAAATAAACAAGGTGAGTGACAAGAGGTGAGAAATTAAAATACTTTTACTTCTTGGATAAAACAGTCCTACACCATTAATCATTGATCTTTTAATTAATCTATTTTCATTTATAAAACAATGATTATTAAGCAGATTAAAGATTCGTTTCTAAAAAAGTCAAACAATAAGAAAAAAACAAACAACCCCCCCAAGAATTATTACATATTTGTAACATGTATATATTTCAAATTGGAAACACACAAACTACATTTCATAAAAAAAGGAAACACTACTAGCATCTCTCCATAACAGTGTTTTTTCTACCTCTCTCAACTGCTTGAATTCAGGATGGTGCCTTCCTCATAAGAGACAGTTCTAAAAACTTCACAGATCAGCCATATACACTGATGGTACTAAACAAACAAAAAGTTTACAACATCCAGATCCGTTTCCATGGATACGATGACAGCTACTCTCTGGGCACAGGCCTAAGTGGTATAGAGGTAAGCAGGTGACAAAGATATTGATCATGATCTTTACTCTTATTACAGAAGAGCAATTTCAGTCGAAGTAGTTTAATTTAAGAGCATCATTCAGTCGTTGATCTTAAATGCACTCCTCGCTTTGTGTTACAGAGCTTTCCTAACGTGAAAGACATGGTTACATACTACACAAAGACACATTTGATGCTGATAGACGCAATGGAGCGTGGGACTGGAGCTCAGCACCAGTGTTGTCTAATGTATCCAGCAAGAGGTTAACCCATATACCCCAGAGTAATAGCAGGGAAGCAGGGAAGTCGGAGCAAATCAAAAATTACAGTTAATGCAGTTTCTTTGGTTAACTGTGCACTGGCACAGACGTTTCATTCAAGTGGTATTAAGTTATTGGTATAAGTGTCTGGTACTTTTGCGGAATGTGAATTTTTACAAATGTCTCTTACCTGTCAAATAACTTTTATCATTACTCTTGGCTGCATGTTTAATGATTAACTTCACTTGGTATTGTAAATGTAAACAAAATAACTGAAACAGCCCTGTTAATAAGATTACCTCTTTTAGCCTTCCAGTTGTGGAACTGCTGTCAATTGTGTTGAGTCCTCTCCACCAGAGCACAGACATGAAGACTTATCAGGGTGTGTAAAGGACACAGTAAGATCACACAAAAGCAGCTGAGTCTTCACTTGAAATAAAGAAAATAAAAAGTAAACCAAGACAGTTATATTTACCTCACAGAATTCATTAAGCCAAAATGTAATGATTGTAATGGGATTTAAAAAAAACGCTATCAGAAAATTTTAAGAACTCATCACACATCCTGCATTCATGTGGTATACAAATCTAGTATATATTGCTGTTAGCTTATTTTCTTTATAAATACACAATTCATCATTTAAATGATCTAATTTACATTATGCCTTGTGTATTACGAATCTGTCTTGTAAGGTATATAACAACAGACAGAGACATGAATAGTAGGTGTGTTCATGTGGTTTTTTTTTTGGGGGGGGGGGGCATGCAGTACTAGAATTAATCAAGAGGTCATTTTTAGCTACCACATAATCATGTAGATATGATCTTCAATATTACTGAAGTGATGTATCATCCTTCTCATCCATAAAAAATCCTGAAACTGTACTGTAGCAACATTATCTGGCACAACTTGGACTCAAACCAAAATCCCATCTTTGATGTGCCTTCAGGGACACAGAATCAATGTATCTAAAATTAGACAATGGAGGTGACATTTTTCCTCCCTTTCCCATGCATTTTCCCTGAATGTACATCGAAACTAAAAGTACTGCTCCTAAGAACTAACTATCACTTCAAATTAGCCTTTCTGTGAGGGTCATGAAAAACATCATCATGTACCAGCTCACCTCTCTTTTGACTTCCTTCCCTCAACAACAACCCCCACAGCTGATAGGCATCAGCAGATGTTGATCTAGGTCACAACGCCACTGTAACGGGAGTTTTGCCCCAAGCAGGCTGAAAAGCTGTGACCTGCTGCATCATAACTAAAAGCTCTACTAAGTGACCTAAAGACAGCACTGCCCCTTGGACAGAGTGCTGTCATACCTGTATCAAATCTTCAATAATTCCTGTCAAAGAGATAAGTCTGTGTTTATCTGTGACAAATGTCTAAGCAAACTGTGCAAGAAACACACTAATTATACTTTACTGTTCACACCTTCCAAGTTATTCAGACTCTCAGAAACAGATTCCAGTTGTATTAAAATATAATCCAAGTCAAGAGAGGCATTTTGGTCCCTGCTACCTTCAGCCATTTCGGTATTCTCCATCTGTAACAAACCATGATTCAAACACATTCAAATTAATAGCCCATTATTGTTAATATTTAAATATAAAACAATAACAATCAACAATCATCTGACTGCATCATCTAAAATTAATACCTTTCATTTCACAATGTGACTTTGTTGTTGACTGTCTTTTTGGGGAATGTATGAGTTGCAGTTGTATGTAGTTGAAGTACCTTTTATTAGAACAATATGTACATTGAACTGCAAACTGAAGTTGTAATCAAATAACCAGTATACAGTGGTGTGCACGGATGACTAACCAGTATACAGCTGTGTGCACTAATAATTTAACATATGCCAATTAGACCTCACTTTTTAAAGTTTTTATTGGTTTTCAAAAAACGTAATGAAACATAACAAGTGCAGACCAAAACTTGCACGAACTATGACAAATTAACACCCAAAACACTAAAATATGTACAAAAACAAATCAGTCTCTAATACTGGGTAACATTCTGGTCTACAACCGCAGAGTGAACATCGACATTATTCTTGTCTGCAGAGCCGGAGATAACAGCTTTACAGTGAAGGAACTCATCCTCCAACCTCTTGACGGATTTTGCAAGCTGAGGGTCGGTACGAAGTACGACAATGTCGTAAGCCATCCAAGTCAAATGCACTGCGAGCAGACAGGCAAAAGGGCTGTTACTTCGCTGCTATTATCTGATGCCAAAATTTGAAAGTGTTGTAGAAGCGTTTTTCATGCACTGGTCTGCCTTACCCGAAATATTCTCCATTTGTTCAGTCATTCGCTCTAAATCTTTGTTGAGCTGTAAACTTTCACGACCGAAATCCTCACGCAGCCCACCAGCTGAAGCGCTGTCAACCATCTAAAAACCCACAAACCGAAGTTACTCGACATCAGCACACTTAAGCTAGCATTCAGAAATAGATAACGTTAGCCAGTTCATTTCAAAAGAGCTTATTACTGTTTCATGCCTGGGAAACAATTTATACCAAAGACAAAGACTTTAACTTAGTTATTTAGCCATTCAATGTAACTAATTTAGTACGTCGAATATTACTTAATCTACTGGCAGCGCAAAAACATTTCACGTCATGAATATGCTAACTAGGTAAATTTGCTCGACACTGCTTAACATGGTGTAGTGTGACCAAATTTGATTATCAGACGTTATGTGATGAACTATATTACCTTATTAAAGTAACTCCCGACGTTTTTTCACACGACGCCACTGTATTTATGAAAGTTGTCAAAATTTGATGACATTAATTTTCAAAATGAATTAACCGTTCATGACTCGGGCTGCGTCCCAAATAACACACGTGGCCTACATTAATGTGTACCCTAATAACTGGTTTCTGACCCACTACTAAGTGTGACAGTACGTGGTTTCGGACACAGCCTCTTCTAATCTGCGCGCGCTGCCCTCTCTCAGGCAAGAGCCAAGGACTGCAGTTTAAAGGCCCAGAGGCGTAGACATTTCACAAATTCAAAGATATGTGTTTAGGTTAGAGTTTATGCACCAATGTATACTGACAATACGAATTATTCTAAATACTATCATTACATGAAATCTTTGGAGTTGACGAAAACTGTGTGACCTGGCCGACAGTATACTTATAGCCTGTTGTCCTTGTGTCAGACACTGTACTGGCTGGTGACCTGAGTAGCTTATGGCCAAGTTATTTTTTTTTCTACAAGCATGAACTCTAACATTTTAAAACACTTTTAAAAATTATGCAGGGCATTATTTTATGCAAAATTTATTTACTTTGTTCATTATTTTAACAGTAGTTCTTCATGTCAGCTCACGTTAGACCATCTGCTTCATGTTATTTTGACTTACATACAACCTTTGATAAAATTATATTTTATCTGAAATTTAAAATGAAAAAAATAGTTTTTTTTAATTCTACTACTTTTAATTCTACTAGTGTTAGAATAAATAAACAAACCAGTACAATATAATACAATAAAGTAAAAAGCTCAAAATTACTTTCAGTTGTATGAATAGCCAGTTAGGCTTGCTGTTGTGGTGTAGATATTAGTCGAAATTTTTTGAGATCTAGATAACATCTAAGGTGTTGTTTATCAGAGAGGCTGTGGTAATCTGGCCATGTTTTCTGTCCTAACTCACTCTGTAGGCCACTCCCCTGTCCGTGGCACTACTCAGTTGTACTGGTTTACTTTGTTCATATCTTAGTCTGAGCTCCCTAAATATAGCTGAAACAACACAATTTTTTCCTGAAAGGACATTGCTGGTGCTGTGTCTTTTATCACAATAATGAAAGAACTGTGATTTTATATCAGTTGTCAAAATATCATCTCTGCAAAGAAACCGCACTGATATTCATCATAACCAATCATAACCAAATTTTTCTTACTGTCAGAAAGACAAAAAAGAAAAAGAAAAGTGCTTAGTTGCTGCTCTTATCGGCACCTAATGTTTAATATAATCACTATGGAAAATGATTAAACTAAGCTTTAATATTAGTGTTTCAGTACTTTTCAGTGAAGAATACTAATTCCTTAATCCCTTTGAATGCACAAAAACTGACTGACAAAAGAGTGAATCTTGTCAAAACAGTAGAAAGGAAAAGTAACCAATAAGAAGAGAGAAGGGCGGTGCCAAGTATGCATAAATAAAACAGGTGCGACAGGTGACAGGAGTGCAAGGACAAACAATGGCAGAGTAAGGGAAAGCTGGATCTCTCAACTAGAAATCTTAAAGACTAAAGAACAATTTCTGGGCTGCAAGACCAAAGAAGAAGCTTCATATCTCACCTGGAACCACCAGACTCATTTTAATCCAGACAGAGGCACCTTAAGAAGCACTTATCATGACATCATATGAACAAGGTCAGTCTCCTACACGATGTGGACCCCAGTTCCCTAGCTTGGGACAGGAGCCTCCAGAACTTAGCCTATACAGCGACAACTATTATCCTCCTCCATCACTGCCAAGTCCACAGAGGACAAACCCGTCGTCGTATGACCTTGGAGAGTATGCAACTTCATCGCCAAACCCCTACCTATGGTTCAATGGCACTGGGATCAACAGTTCCCCGTACCTTGGTGGAGCGCCAGGTCCTGCAGGTCCTTCCTTTGTGCCTCAGCACTATGGCATGCAGAGGCCTTACCTTGGGCCTGGGGGTCCTTCAGGAGCAGGTGGAGAACTGAGCTGGTTCTCTATGCCCTCTCAAGAGGACCTTATGAAACTTGTCAGGCCACCCTATTCATACTCAGCACTCATCGCAATGGCAATTCATGGTGCTCCAGACCGGCGCTTGACACTCAGTCAGATATATCAGTACGTGGCAGATAACTTCCCTTTCTACAACAAGAGTAAGGCTGGCTGGCAGAACTCCATCCGCCACAACTTGTCGCTGAATGACTGCTTTAAAAAGGTACCTCGGGATGAAGATGACCCTGGTAAGCGCTCTTGGCTGTGTTATTGTCGGTTTTAGTAGTTCTGAGGAACAATAAACTGTAGTTAAGGTATTCTAAAATATGATGGTTGTTCTTGATTTTGTCTCTCTGATTTTCAAGGCAAGGGTAATTACTGGACTCTCGACCCAAACTGTGAAAAGATGTTTGACAATGGCAACTTCAGGCGCAAGAGGAAGAGAAAGTCAGACATTCTCACTGCAGAGGGCAGTTCTGGAGGTCCTCTCAGTTCGGAGTCAGGGGATGGGACCGGCAGGTGTAGCCCTAAAAACCAAGCCATTGACATTTCGACCTCACCCGAGAAAGGCCTTTCTCCACCATCGACAGGTCCCTCGCCTTGCCTGAGCAACTTTCTGACAGAGATGTCTGGGGTGGCAGCTGGGTCAGTAGAGGTCGGGGGAGACCCCCTCAGTCGGCCTCTCTCTCTCAGCCTACCAGTGGATGGCACACAGAGAGCACCCCAGCCCACAGGCTTTGGTGCCTACTCCCCTGGCTCATCAGTTCCTGAGTGGAGCTCTCCTCTCCCTCCACCTCCTCCTATCTCCCCCTCAAGCTCCCACTCCTCTTTAGGCTATAGCAGCTCTGCTCTCCAGTTCAATGGCCATTTCTACCCTGGGTTGAGCTCAACTGGAATTCTGTATACCCGAGAGGGTACAGAAGTGTGATGGGACTGGAAAGGAGTCAGAATAGACACAAAGTTTTATGGTGAATTGCAGCCAAAGGCCTGGTAAGGGCAAAAAAAAGTTTCACACATTACTCACGCTTACTAACAGTGGACAGCTTTGGATGAATCCTGAGAAGGTCCCGTGAGTGCGAGATTAGAACAGATTCCCACAGGAACAGCTTACTCAGCGTGTGATATGCATGACACTCCCCAAAAGGCCCTTGACACAAGCAGGTCTAACGTGAGGCCTGCTGCTGACATCATGCCATTTACCTATCTCTCTTCTCTGATCATATCACCAAGACTGTGAGCACAAAGCCAAACAAGGCTAAAAAAGGCCTTCAACCGGCAGAGTAGCCTTACAAAAACTGCATGCAGTGCAACACTCCTCAGTCTCCAGCTGTAATTCGATCCTGTCAGTTTTGTAAATCTTTGTCTTGTTTGTTTAATGGAAAGTGGTGATGTATTTTTACTTGTAAGGGTGAGATGAACAAAATGAAAATAATTTTATGTAATGTATGCCTCCTGATTTTGTAAAATAAAAGAATGAAAACAGTATATTGTGTTAAATTAAGTCATGACAACAAGAATGCATACTTTATTGTAACTTTATATAAATAGACTTACATGCTTGGGTCTATTGAATTCACATATAGAATAAACACAATAACATCAGATAAAAAACATGATCTTTGAAAGGGAAAAACTTGTTTCACCAGTCCTGGCCCAGTCAGCTATACTTATCTTTCATTTTGCAGATCAGTAATGCTACTGCTGATCCAAGATATTTGGCAGTTGCGAATGACTAATAGAAAATGACTATACGATGTTAGGAGAGACGTTACAATTGAGTGAGGTTACCTAATAGGATACTTCTGCTTTCCCAGATGTTTAAAGCAATGCCCATCATCTTAAATCTGGTAAATGACAAAACTCTTAAAAGGCTAAACTACTCTGTTGCATGCAAAAGGATCTTAACTTGAATGCATGAGTAACTTGATTCAGTCAATGTAGTGTGCTTAAGTTAACAATGAGTTTGAAACCAATAGCTAAGCAAATGAAGAATGCCAGAAAATGCTGAACAAACAAGCTGACTTTAAAAATAGTTTGGCCCCCAGCCTTGCTACAGAAGCTCTCAGAGCAAAAGGGGATGATTAATGTGATAGATGTCGTATGCCTCTTAAAACGGCTTGCCTCACTTTGCATGTAATTGGAGCATTAAAAAGAAAAATGTTTATTTATTTAGAGAACTGTTGGGCATAGTTACTGCACTTTTCCAAATTACGTAAGTAATACAAACATTCACAACATACCATTACCAAATCAACCTCTTAGTAAAACCAACCTCTTAGTAAAACTAAACATTTAGCAAATTTTCAACACATTTTGACAATATTATTACAATATTATGCATAATGTACATATTGCTATTATTACTGAAATTCTGACTGTGCTGAGAAACTGTACAGATTATAAATAACACATTTTGATGTTTTGACTATGTTGAGGGAGAGCATTGTCTTGTTTTGGTTGTTCCAAAATCATCCATAAATGTTTAGTCAGACTAAAATCCAATGACAATTTTAATACCTTTAAAACAATTCATTGGCTTATGAATGAGGACATTGTCATTTTCGAAGAGGCCTCTCCTATCAGAATAGAAATATTTTATCATAGGATAAAGATGATCAGTCAAAGTAACTTTTTACTGATTTGTAGTGACTCTTCTGACAACATTACTTTTTTCCACATCTCTATAGACCAGTGCTTGCGCTTTTTGTATCACTGATCTCTAAAATGTCAATATTTACTTTGTGATGAGGGGTTTATTCATGGCAGCGTTACTAAAATATCCCTCTCCATGTAATTTCTGAAAGTTTGATCACATGCTGCATTCTCAGTCCCTGAGAAAAAGCTGCTCTTCTGTTTTTCCTTACGTTTACCACCAACGCATGAGCATGCTTTCAGCCACAATGTCCAAACCTATTTACTGATGTCTTTCTCATAAATCTCATCATTATCAATGAATGAGAAACTCACCTTAATATTCAAATGACAAAAATGTATTCACCTCCCTCATTTATGTACATATAGGGCACTTTTGCAATTACATACAGGCATAAATGCTAGGAAAAAAATAGAAGAGGAATTAACTCCAGTCTTTGCTGAATAAAATTATTTGGCAGTAAGGTTGTGTGTAAACAATGTAGCTGGGTGCTGACTTGGGTGTTTGCCAGAGGTTTTGCAATGTATGTTGAGGTTTATAGTAGTTCAGAAGCAAAGTGCTTGTTTCCAGGATACTGGGTGAAGCAGATGGTGGTCTGCTATATGTGTAGAAGCAGCACACACATACAGCATGAGTGAACTTACCAGCCTCTTAATATTGACCTTCTTAAATTACACAGATCAGACAAAATCAAAAATAATAAATTGGTCAATCGTGACAGAACCTTGTCAGAAGTCTGCCAGTCCTGAATGTGCACCCCTAGTCGCCTTCAAAGATGGCTCTGTAAAAATAGCATTATAAAGAATGCTTTTTTCCATTTAGCACACAAAATACAATCTGTGGTACTCTAATCTCAGAATGCTAAACATGTATGTTCCCTTTATCATTTTACCTTGATCTATGCTAGAAGAGGCATTAAGATCCTCTCGATGGATGGTGAAATTGCTTTCCTCCTTTCAGGTGCCACAAATAAGGCAGATTACAAAATTTTCTTTTCTTTGCTTTGCCTTAAGGATATTATTTACCCCTAAACATAGGCAGCACGCTTGCAATTCCAACTGAACCAAAGAGTAAAGAGTAAAGCTCTGAGACCCCAAACTTTGTTTTGGTAGTTCAAAGCCTAGGGCAGAGGCTAAAGCAGTGATCTAATTTTTATGCATATGTGTGTGTGTGTGTGTGTGTGTGTGTGTGTATGAGAGAGAGAGAGAGAGAAATCAGTATCCCTTTAGACATAGATCGATTTTTATATTATGAGTATTTGCCTTTAAGATTACCAGGCAAAAGTGTACCACCAAATCAATCTGAAACAACAGAAATCATGTGGGTGTCTGTGAGAATCATTCCAAGAAATGCTAGATGGCCTTCCTCAAGAAACTGATCTGTTCAAAGACTTCACATCAGATCATATAGCAACTGTTTTGCATAACAGTTCCTTGCAAACCTGATACTCTGGGGTGTGCTGATGTGAGAGTTGATTTGTTGCTCCTGTTTGGCCCTGAGCTGCAAATGGCAAGAACGAGATGCTTATCAATGGGCACTGTTACGAGGGAGAAAAACAATGTTTTGGGGACATGAAAAGTAAAGTTTTTTTAACCTCAGAATAATATAGGCCAATTTAAGTGTTTTCTTGTTTTTGTCTGAACTTGCAGAGCTCCTATAAAGAAAGTTCTTGGCACACTGCTTTATTTGCCTTGTCAATCTGAACAAAACCAAGCAGTATATTAAGAGCATGGGTGAAAATGTGCACGATTCTCCTCCTGACAGTCTATGATCTGACACACTTAATGTGCCAAAAGAAGAACGCAAATACATTGGCACAAACAGACACATTTCATAGAGAAAAAAGAGTGCAGCCTGTACTGAATGAACTGCAGTAATGCAAATATCCAACAGTTAATCATACATCTGTGATGTCTACAGCTCTTGTTTTAATCTTTTTAATGTCTGTTCCAAAAAAAACACGAGACAGTTTTCCACTGAAATCTGAATCCGACTGCCCTTATTTTAATACATATTGCCTTTTCTCCCCATAAACTCTAATAAAGGTCCTTGTGTGTCATGCCCTCTGGATATGTACTGCTCTCCCTACCCCTTTCATTTCTCTGGACAGTTTTTTGTCTAAACAAATATAATCCTCTTCTTCAGTGTATCATGTTCATGTGATTTCTTGCCAAAAGATTTAGCACATGGACTTTTCCACAGTGTGCCTGCCATCAGTCTTCTTCACACTGCTCAAAGATTCCATGTGAAAAGAATAAATGTCTAATGCCGGCAGGACACTGATCACAGATGATATGAGTTAAATTACATTGTAATGCTGTGAACTGGGCAGTAATGTAGTGGTTTAGGTTTACTGGAAAAGGTCAGCATTCATTACTTAAACCTCACATCATGCTTTCCAGCTTTGAAGTGGAGACTTACTGCTAAACAGTATAATGTGATTAAAGTTATAAATCTACAGTTAGACCTGCTGCCTGTCGTATGGCATGAATACACACACACACACACACACACACACACACTCATAAGACCATACTTTCTGTGAAATGATGCAGTACTTTCCTAGAAATTAGATCTTTCACAATGATTGTTCATATTTACATGCATATATTTAGAGCTTTAGCAGAAACTTTCATTTAGTAGAAACAACAAGCAAAGGCATTCAGTTTGTACATTTTATCATCTTTAATATTAATATTACATAATAATAAAATTAAAACGTAATAACAGATTTATAGGATACTCCAGGATAGAGAATACATGGTACGGAGAAGAGGTTTGTGCTCTTGGAAGTGGACGGTATAAGCAGAAAGGCCTGCAGGGTATCTTGAACATTTTACACATTCAAGTATATTTCAGTGTTGTAAAAGTAATAATGTATTGCAAAAACTTACACCAATTTTCTTCTTAGTGCAATGTACAATTTACAATTTACAACATATACAGTTAAAAACATTTCTAATAAATTAATTAATTAATGAGACAAACATCACATTGTCCACACTGGGAGTTCAAATACCTCGCACTCCACATTTTATATGTAAAGTATGTGCAGATATTTAAGATATTTACCAATTTCCACTTCCATATTATTTATAATCAAAGAGACTGGCCTCCACTTCTATGAATAAACTTTTCTGAGTAAGGTGAGTGTTATGTAAACATCTTAAGCCACTCATGGTATTCCCGAAAAAGGACAAGGTTTTCCAATTACCTTGAAATATGAATATTAGGCCATCAGTTATAATATTCTAATATTTGTTGGATTATTATTTAAGAATTGCAGTCCCAAGTTTTTTTCAGATTTAATCATTCGACTGGCACTTACTGAGCCACTGGTATCATTCATCTTTGGTGTCCTTTAGAAACCTTTCATCTTTAGGACAAAGCTTTAGCTATATAACTGCCTCTCTAGCAAGGTTGCTTACTTATTAGACATAAGAGCCTGCAGTGGAAAACGTTATTGCGGCTAAGTGGGGGTGTCATTTAGGACACACTCATGTTCTCTGCAATGTTGACACCATAAACTCCAAACAGACATGGCATAATCCATCAGGATGAAGAGGACGACCAAAGAAATGGCTCAGCTAAGTGTTATTGCACGTACTCAAAAGAAGTTAAAAAATTGATAATTTTTTTGTTCTTTTCAAAAGAAATGACAATATGTTTTTATAAATCTAGAGGCAATAAAAATGTAAACTCTAGATGGCATCATCATGATAAAGGACAAATCACCCTGCTGCCAAAGGAACACCAAACAGGGACCACGCGCTTCACTGTTATTACTAAAACAGTATTGCCTATTAGTCATGTTTAGTAAACTCAGATTCAGAACTCCAGGCAGACAGATGACGGAAGAGACAGGCCTTCCAGTTCCAGCGCTCTGTTGTCTGTAAATATTCGCACACGCTCCAGACACATAAAGTGAGGAAGGCAAACCAACTTTGAATTGCTATCATTTACTCTCAACATCGCCCTGCCTCCTAGTCACTCACTCGTGTCCTTATTCAGTTCCTAACATTGTCCTCAGATATAACAACAGGTTAAACCACAGTTTAAAAAAACAAGGAAAAAAATGCAGAATCTCAATGAGCAAAGAAAACTGAGCATTGAATTTGTTTTTGCATATGGCAAAATATTGGGCAATATATAAAACCAATCGACCACTTACAGGAACCTTAATTGTTTTTGTGGTCAAACCAATAGTCCATTGCTCAGAATATTCAGAATAAAATGGAATAAGGCCTGGAGAGAGCCTGGAGAGAGTTTCTGCCAAATGTCTTCTTGGTCCTCAGATGGGTAGAAATGAAGATGAACAAGGAATAAAACTACTCCATGGCCTGAATCCTGTGAAATCACAAGGTATGAACCAGGATTAGCTCTTCAAAACTTTTCCTGAAAAAACCGGGAGAACCTCTTCTGACAGGATATTTGTCTCTATGGCGCAAGAGGAACACAGAGGTCTGACAAAACTGTCCTATCCCAGGGCTTTTATAGAATATTTAGGGGAAAATAGTGTTGGGAGACAACAAACACAAATTACTGTATTGGATTGTACTGTTATTTCACCTTAAAATATTTGACATGTCAACACAATGTAAACAAAAACGTACGATTGTTAAGCAGTGATTAGTCTGCAGGCTGCTGGTCATAACTACACAGTCAGAACTGTTTCCTAACCAAATACAGCACCACATACACATTTAATTTCTTAGAGAGCTTGCAGTAGTTTTTGCGTGAAGCTTGAACAAATGCTGTGATTAATCTGGTCTAGAATATGTGGTCTAAAGGAAACATTGCTTTTTAAGGGTTAAGGTGATGTCTCCAATTTTGGGAAAACTCTGAGACTCACAGACATTGTTTTAATAATTGTTTTAACATTACCTCACTAACTCTGACCACAATCAAGTGCATCACAACCAGTGGCCATTCAGAGCACACAGGGCGGAGAGGACAGACGCGCTCATCATCTGCTAGAGTGCTAATTAGCTAGTCATGTAAACTTTGCAAAACATTCTTTTGTGAGGTTTGAAAATAACCTACATAAACCTTGTGAATAATTGTTATTTTCGCCTGTAAGCTTTGATTTAAAACTGGTGTGTCACTTATTTCTGTTGTTGTTTATCATGTAACTCAGCAATCTTGTATACACAGCAGTCTGCCCAGTAAACTGACTGACGTTTTTTGACTATTGAACATTTACATGTAGTTTACTAATATGGCTTATAATGATCTTTGTCTGTCTTTTTTTGTGTATTTGGAAATGCATCGCCTTTTTTTTAAATTATTTTTGGGCATTATGTTTGCAAGTTGTTACTTGCATTAAATCAACCCCTGACCTTTTCTGAGGGCTCATTAAACAAACTTCAGTCAAACTGATAAAGTGACAGACCAGTAAAAAGATGGCTTCAGAGATTCCCCCAAGGGAAAATGGCAAGGCCACTCAGACAAGGGCTTGTTACAAACAGGCAGATGCATTCAAATAAATGAAGGAAAGTGGCATCAGTTTACCAGATGTGAAACTAAAACAGGCATTATACCTACAGTATTTGGTTATGCCCTATTATTATTATTATTATTATTATTAGTAGTAGTAGTAGTAGTAGTAGTAGTAGTAGTAGTAGTAGTAGTAGTAGTAATAGTAGTAGAAGTAGTCATGTCAAAATAGTATTTACCCTTTCATTATTATTATTATTATTTTTACTTGAGAGGGAATTACTGGAAAAGAAAAGGAGAAATACACAAAATAAAAACACAATACATTGCGTTGGTTGACAAATGCTCCTTGTTAGACATAGGTTTGTTGCAAATTATAGTACAAAAAACAGTTGCTGCACATAAAACCAAAATGTCCTGTATGTTTTAGGAACAAATTTATGAAAGGCCAGCATAAAACCTAGTGAAGTAGAGCTTCACAGCTTGTACATTTAATGTTTACAACTACATTTCCAGCAGGATCAAAAGCCACCGTTGGCATTTGATCCTGTGTAGAAGTGTAAAAGGGCCCAAAGTAAACACTAAGAGGGACGGCAGGGGGAATAGGATTGTTAGGAGTCACTGGACTGTGACCTGGGCATGAAGCGCCTCGGATTTCCATAGCGACAAGGAGCATACTCTGCATAAATCCAATCAAATTAACCTATTAAGTCATCAAGTTAGAGCCAGCAACAATGTCTTGGGGGAATCAACTAAGCCCTGCCAGACGTTTGAATAACAAAGTCGGTCTTTTGATCCATGCAAATTAACTACTGCTAGTACTGAAAGGTATAATACTTGTTGGTATGTGTTTGCATGCGCCAGTGTTTGTGTGTACATGAGTCGGGCTGTGTGTGTTTGGGTGCGAGAATGTGTATGAGTATGCATGCCTGTGCATGCATAAGATAGCCCTTCACTAGCCCAAACTCTGAAAAATAGATAGGTCCCAATGCTTTCATCAATATAAAGACTACGCATTTTTTTCAAGTTCTTTACAGAAATACATTTAAATATATTTTTCTGTGTTTTAAGTATATTTCACAGTAATAAAGTATTTGTATTTCCAGTTTAGGCGTTTGCAGTAAGAAAACTGCAATTTCATCTCAAGCCCTCCACAGCAGGTAATCGACCACAATTCCAGAAAAAATGCAATACATTCAAATCTGTAGGCAATTTTTATAATAACACCCACTACTGAATTATTGCACCTTTTTATGTGAGATGGGCCTAAGCCCCATGGCTGTTGACCTTTTAAATCGTCTCATTGCTCCTCTTATCCAGCCTAGGAGCCAGTGCGCAATGATGCATGCAGATTAGGCCTGTTCTCTAGGCTCCAGTCAGCCGTGCTGCTCCCTTCAGGCCCTTAGGGAGGACGTGGCCCTCCCTGCACAGTACTGCATCCTGCTTTAGCAGCATACTGTACTTCAGCATGCACATATACAGGAGAAATTTTAAAAGATGGCAGTTTCCAACAGATATAAATGGGGAACTGGAATATACGAGAGAGACCCTCAAACAGCTTCATGCTGTTAGGTCTTTCTTGGCTCTCATACGTCATCGGGTCTCTGCAGAATACACTTGGGTCAGGCAGTACGCAGGCTAAGTCTGTTATGTTGCATGTGTACTGAGCTTTGGATTATAAAGTGTAAGTTTAGTAAGCACAACTGTCATAAGAATTAGAAATACATTACCTGTGGTGAATACCGACTGATACGTTGTGTTTGGCAGACCAGTAAATAAATTCCTTCTTATAGCTCTTTTCAGGAAATTCCAAACAACGGTGAGACTTCGTCCCTTAAAAGAGTAAATTGAAAAGATACTTTTATGAAAAATATGTACACTGTTGTACATAAATATTATATCTGAAGTACACTATATGAACAAAAATATTCGGATGCCTGACCATTACACCAACAGGGACTTTAATGACATTGCATCAAATACATAAACTTTAACATGTAGTTGGTCCCCTCTTTGCAGCTATAACAGCTTCCACTCTTTTGGAAGACTTTCCACAAGGTTTTGTCTTGTAGTGGGAATTTGTGCCCACTAATTCTGTGGAACTTTTATGAGGTCAGGTACTGATGTTAGACGGGAAGGCCTGGCTCACAATCTCTGTTCCACTTCATCCCAAAAGAGTTGGATGGGGACAGGGTTCTGCGCGAGTTCTTCCACACTGAACTTATCCAACCATGTCTTTATGGACCTTGCTTTGTGTACTGGGGCACAGTCATGCTGGAATACAAAAGGGACTTCCCCAAAGTTGGAAGTTCAAAATGTCTTGGTATGGTGAAGCATTAAGATTGCCCTTCACTAGCCCAAACTCTGAAAAATAGATTTACATTTACGGCATTTATCAGACGCTTTTATCCAAAGCGACTTCCATTCCCTAACTACAGGGGACAGTCTCCC
>JBBJLS010000032.1:833911-852260 GCA_037577275.1 Bryconaethiops microstoma | reverse complement strand
TCGCCTTTGGCTTACTCACTAGGGGCTCGGACCTGGTCTTTGTAAAGCTGCTTTGTGACAACCTGGTTGTAAAAAGCACTATATAAATAAAATTGAATTTAATTGAATTGGACAACAATTTTGACAGCGAAGTTTAACAGCAAAGTTTAATTCATGAACCTGTCCATTTAAATCCTCTTCAATGTCTTTTAAACATCCCTCTCCCACCCAAGACAGACTGGGACTGAACTCACTAATTTAACAATCAAGTTGTCATTCAGCTGCTGATGAGGGTAAGCCCCCTTTAACTGATGTTAACATTTAGAGGAAAGGTGCAAGCATTATCAGGGACATATTGAGGCTGAGTGGTGTCAGAGTGTGTGTGTGTGATGTATTTTTAAAACTCTATGGATACATACACATACACATGACATTCCATAAACATCACTCGATTCATAGAACACTGCACGGTATGGAGATGGACTTACGACTCGGCCCATGAATCTTGATAGGCTCATTTGATGAGACAAGCTTGTGAGAGCACTGTTGACAGATACACTCTTTGCCACTGAATGTCACCCTGTCTCCAATCGGAAAGGGTTTTCTACAAAGGGACAAAAAAGAGAAAATGACAGATAAAACTGATATTTCATGAAGAGGTTTACATTGCCCAACTTTAGCACTCTCATTTTAAACAGACAAGAATGACTACTCCACGTGTAGGACTTGTCTATTTTTAAGACAAAAACTCTCTGAATATTGTACATCTGGTAATACTCTTTAACAGCTACCCCTTTTGCCTTGATGCACTTCGCATCCTCTCAAACAACTTCATGAGAAACCACCTGGGATGCTTTTCCAACAGGACTTCCAAGAAAACAAACACATGCTGAGAACTTGTTTCTGATGACCCCTTTTTGGGGTTTTAAGCTTCTTGTAGGCATTTCAAAATATATACAGTTCTGTGCAAAAGTCTTAGGCCCTTCTGAAAATATTTTCGAATGGCTTATCTCAAAAGGGTTTTTACCACTAAACTGAATATCATTGAAATTGAATGTCATTATCATACTTATAAATAAATACAGTAAAAAATAACAAAAAATATCTGTTTTTTTAAAGAACCGATTAGGCAAACTAAGTGCTGCCTGGTAGCTGTATTAAGATGTATTATATATCAAAATGCAGGTCCTGCTGACCTTTCTTAAAACATTTGATGTATGGATGGCAGGAAGTCTTTAGATCTATGGGAAAGACATCAGTAAATATGGTTGAAAATTCAGCCTCCAATAATACATTCTATGAGTGCAATAAGTGAAAAAAACAGAAAAGCAACTGCTCCTCAATTAACTGAGAATGCCCCCCTCATTAGACAAATTAATGCATATTTAAGAGTACAGTGATGTAAAAAGCACAGGCACTGGTACAGACATGTGGAAAATAGTTATCTGGTCAGAATATTCATCTTTACCATATTGCATATGTGACATACAAAAGAGAACAATACAGGCCTAACAACTACAATTCCTCTATTATGCTGGGGGTTTCTGGCATAGTTTGGGTCATTTTGTCCCCGTAGAGGGATAGGTCACTGCAAATCAGTTTATCCTGTGATGAAACATTTCTAATATATGCGAATGACAATACCCCCATCTACAGTGTGTGCGGGTTCTCTGAATGGCTTGATGACTATGAAAATTATATAAATCAAATACAAGCTGTTACCAGAATTCAACTGAACATCTATGGGAGATTTTGTACCAATGTGCTTAGCAGCATTCTTCTTCATCATCATCATTATCATCATTATCATCATCGTCAAAACACAGCGGAGATATCTTTTGAAAAAATGGTGTTCCATCCCTCTTGCCCAGTTCCAAGCAGAATCCCTGCCAAGGTACACTGAAACAACATGAGGTGGTTTATCACCTTTTCAAGTTTTTAATTTAATTTGTCTTTTTTAAAATTTGTGTTCAGTTTATGGAAAAATGACTTCCGTGTTTCAATGTAGACATTAAGCTGTATTTTTTTTTACTTGCTGCACTATAAACATCTAGCAAACATTAGGTGTGCAAACTGTGATCAGTGTTTTTCTGATACCTTCTGAAGCACTGTAAATTGCTACCTGTGGTGTGATTTAAAGTTTAAATGCTATTTTACATGAATTGTATGTGGCAAAATGTACCCCCAGGTAACCTTTTCGTTAATAGCTAAAATGTGTCAGTTCAAAGTACCCAAATGATAATATATTTTCATACTAAAGATAATGAGCCAAACCACTAGACACTTCAACAAATTAAAAAGTTTGCAAACACAAGCAACAGGCTAGTGTTATGTCTAGAGGCTGTCCTTTTCTGTTTTTGGAGTTTTTGTGTTTGGACTTTAATTATGAATTGTTTGTTTACATTATGTGTTTCAGCTGCCTGTAGCGTTCAGAGAAATGTGCTTTGTGTTTCTATTGGTTTGTGGAATTGTAGTTTTGGTATTTAAGTTCTTTAGTGGTGGACCTCAGCGTTGGTCCACCGTCATCCAGGCTTTTGTTGAGTGTTCCTCCAATCTCCTTTTGTTAATGTTTGAGTTTTGTTTCTGGCCCTCTGTTTTGTGTTTCAATAAAAGACTATTAAGAATGGAAGTCTGCGTTTGCACTCAGGCTAGTGCCTGTCTCGCTCCGTGAGGTGAGCCCTTGGCAGCTCCAGCATTTGTGGCCACCTCGAGGCCTAGGACCCATAGCCAGATGGCACTTGATGCGTTGCCCCTGCCTCCTACGCAGCTACGCGGCCTAGCCAGCCCATAGAAGAAAACAGGCTGCAGCTGCAGCAGCACCTGGCTGTACAACAGGGGTAGATGGACAATCTGGCAGGGGTGATCGAGGACCTGCTCCACACCCTCAGGCAGCAGTTCGGCCAGCCACTGGTGCCAGCAACTGAGGGCCCCAGGACCCCGCGCAAGTTGGCGCATCAGGCGCTGCCCCAGGTGCATGCAGCCCAGAGCCACAAAGCCATGCTGCAGAGCCACGAAGCCGTGCTGCAGAGTCATGAAGCTGCACCGCAGAGTCACGAAGCTGTGCTGCAGAGCCAGGTTGCCGCGGAGCTCTTAGCAGAGCAGAGGCTATGACCAATGCCAGAGCCGAGGCTCCAGCCACCGGTACCAGTGCCGAGGCTCCAAGTTAATGCCCTAGAGGGGGTAGGTGCCCTAGAAGGGTTAGGTGCCCTAGAAGGGTTAACCGTAACTGAGGCCCTAGAGGGGGTTACCATAGAGGCCCTAGAGGGGGTAATGGTGTATCTGAGGCCCTACAGGTGGTTAGTGGTGTTTCAGAGGCCCGAAAGGGGGTTAGTGGCGTTTCGGAGTCCCTAGAGGAGGTTACTGGTGCTTTGGAAGCCCTAGAGGTGGTTAGCAGTGCTTCTGAGGCCAGAGAGGCATTAGGACAAACTCCAGCTCCTCCTCTGCAATAAACGCCCTGGAGGGGACCTGGATCCCCCAGGGAGCTCTGGGATTTTGCTCTATAGGGGGTAGAATCCCCTGATTTTTTTAGGGGGGGTATTGGCGGGATCCCAAGGAGCTCCTTGGTGGGGGCTTGGTCCTGCAGGCCACGGAGTAATCCTTCAGTGGGTGTACAATCCCAGAGGGGGCTTGCTCCTGAGGGACAGTGAGGGGCTCCATGGAGGGAGCTCGGTCCCGAGGGAGAGTGAGGGGCTCCCTGGAGGTGGCTCCGCCCATGAGGACATGGAGGGGCTCCTTGTAGGGGGTTCCGCCCATGAGGACACGGAGGGGCTCCCCAGAGGAGGGGGGGTACTCTTATGTCCCATCAGCGGCCACTAAAGGTCATACTTTTCAGTTTTTATATTTAGACTTTAGTTAGAAAATCCTGAGCACGCCGGTCATGTTTTGTTTACATTATGTGTTTCAGCTGACGGGGCGTGCTCAGAGAAATGAGCTTTGTGTTTTTATTGGTTTGTGGAGTTGTAGTTTTGGTATTTAAGTTCGTTAGTGTCGGTCCACCATCATCCAGGCTTTTGTTGAGTGTTTCTCCAATCTCCTTTACTGTTTGAATTTTGTTTCTGGCCCTCGTGCCATTTGTTTTGTGTTTCAATAAAAGACTATTAATAATGGAAGTCTGTGTTTGCGCCTGCCTTGAGTGCCTATGAAATCAGAGGGAGAGACATGACAGCTAGACTTTCCATAGCCCTGTTTCTGCCTCACATTACTGCCCAAACTAAACACCTTAACTACTGCATGCACAGTAGATTTACAGAAACAGTGCAGTATTTAATTTCATTTTCAATTGAATGGTTTTCATTATTATACCCTTTTTCCCTTTAAGTACTAGTATTTTTTTTTTATTATTGACCCTGTACATAACACAGTAGCCCAATATCCTCCTCACTGCCCCTTTTAAGAAAGGCCAGTTGAAAAACACAAGAAGTGGTAATGACTTGGCAGTATGGCCAGAATTTACTGCTGTTGGCTTTGCTGTCCATACCTGCCAAAACCCACACAAGCACACATACATACACACTGATTGAGTGTCCCCAAACTTGGCCTGTACACTTGCAAGAGCCACTGGGTGTTTGAGATTTAGCCAAGCATGCAAAGGACGACCAGCAAAAGAGGACACAGCACGGATGTTTCACAGTCTGGTTTTAGTAGATTCTCTTTGTCTAATACACTTCACCTACCCTTTCTTGGAGCAGTGCATACGCACCTGTCTGGATGCGTAATTAATTAAAGAAGCTATAATAATCCTGCACATCCACCTCCATCTACTCAGTAATCACGCTGACTAGAAGCTTCTTCACTGGAAACAAATCCTATTAGAGGAGCCCACTCCAACAGTAAGTCTGCAATTATAAAGCAATCCGTTTACACTTAACCAAGACCAGAGCATCACATCAGCACAGACCTTCAAGCATGATTATTCTCTCCAGCTCCACTGAAAGAAAAGCACTGTAATGGCTCTGTTCTACTGCAATTGTTCCTAATTTGAAAAGTCAACTCAAATGCACAGGCAGAGGACGAGATGCCAAAGGCACATAATACAACCGGGGCCACCTGGTAGCATTATGCATGGCTGCACACTTAAACCTCAGGCGTCACATCACGCACTTAAGCATGAACAAACACACAAACTTGTTTTAAATACCAGTCACAGATGTCCCATCGATGCTGTTGAGACAAAACATCAAAACTGGTAACTTGTAGGTTGCTGTTATTAAAATTGTTCCACCAGAAACATGTTACAGATAAAAGGTTTTGTCTTAGTAGCAGTGCATTAAGGGCAAAATAATTAATTGCAATGAATCTTAAGTAGTATATTTACTCAAATTCCGGTACTAAAATTTGATTTAAAAAAACAGTGGTTTTGTTATAACTACATCAAGACATAAAAGCTTGATCACACCATATTTACTATTTTCAACAATTCAGTAAATCCAATTTCACGTGAACACCACATATATCAATGGTTCTTCCACCATAGTTATTCTCTACAGTAATTCTCTTCCATACAGTCTGTCTTCATATCAAGAGGAGCTTTCCACTACAATCAAGAAACACCTTTATAAACATATATAGACGGTTTACCTCTAGATGCAAACCACTAGTAACCCTGAAAAACAAGAAGGTCGGATTGGACTTTGCTGGAGAACATCTTAAAAGGCCTGCCCAGTTCTGGAACAAAGTTCTTCGGACAGATCAACTTGTACCAGAATGTACCAGTGGAACTGGGTCACTGGTATTTATTGATGATTGACTGCTGACAGAAGTGGCTCAGATTAGGTCAAAACTGATTGGAAGTCGCTTTACAGTTCAAATGGATAATGACTCAAAACATACTGCAGAAGCAACCAAAGATTTTCTCAAGGTAAAGACATGGAATGTTCTTCCATGTTCAAGTCAGTCACTTGATATCAACTCAATAGAGTAGCTTTTCAGTTACTGAAAACAAAACTGAAATCAGAAATACCAACAAATGCATCTCAACAGAGGAAACTCTGCATTTGATAAAGTCCATAGGGTCCAGAGCCCAGGCAGTCACTGCCTGCCAAGAACGTCCATCCAAGTATAAACAACACATATACTTTATATTACTTTGCTTTTGAGCCACCAAAAATTTGTAAAAAAATTGAATGTTTAATGGAATTCCTCTGTTAAACCCCATTAAATTAACGGTAAAAGTCTATATTTTCATCACATCACATCCAAATACTTATGGGCATACAGTCATGGCCAAAATTATTGGCACCCCTGGAATTTTTCCAGAAAATGCACCATTTCTTCCAGAAAACTATTACAATTCCTTTATGTGTATTGGATCAACACAACAAAGCAGAGAAAAAAGCCAAATTTGACATTTCATACAAAACTTTTAAAATTTTTAATTTCAAGCATATACGTGCCAAGAAACAGGTGCTGGCAATATAGCAATCACACCTGAAGCCAGTTAAAATGGAAAAAAGTTGACTCAACTTTTCTGTGGTGTGTCTATGTGTGCCACACTAAACATGGAGAACAGAAAGAACAGCAGGGAATTGTCTGAGGTGTTGAGAAGAAAAATTGTGGAAAAATATCAACAATCTCAAGGCTACAAGTCCATCTCCAGAGATCTTCATGTTCCTTTGTCCACTGTGCACAACATAATCAAGAAGTATACAACATATAGCACTGTAGCTAATCTCCCTGGAGATGGATGGAAGAGAAAAATGAGTCTGAATGGTAGATAAACAGCCCCAATTAACTTCTAAACAATTTCAATATATATATATATGAGGTTTCCAAGAGCACCTGTGTATAGTGAAAAACAGCAAATATGTGATGTGGTAAAAAATGCCTAAAAATAGTGTACACTATTTTTTTTTATAGTGTACACGCTAAATATGCCCCCAAATATGCTCCAAAAACACTTTAGTTTCATTTTAAACTCAGCGTAATATGTTAAAGAAAATGTAAAGGTAAACCCATATCCGTACTGTACAGTGTACACTGAACTGCTGTCTCCTACAGTGCTAGAATGTAAAATACCGATGTTACCCCTATATACACTCTACTGTATTTCATGCATGCGCCTTCTCTTTGGTATGCGCGGTCATTTTCTTTGGTATAAGCAGGGTAAATACAGTAATTAATATAATTTACAGTAATAAAAATACAGGGCTTTAAGAAGAACAAAACGAAAAACACGAGAACACTCAAGAGAGACAGAGAGCTCCACAGGTGAAATTCTGGAAGGTGTCTGCCAGAGATGCGTCACAGGGCAGCAGCCAATCATCAGCAAGAAGAAATAAATAACTTTCACTGATTGGCTACTTTCAGTACAGGTGACTGTGACGGCTGGGCCTTGTCCACCACGCCCCATCATCCTTGTGCTGGGTTGTTTATGTTTGGGCGCGGCGGTGAGCAGCGAAGGCTCATTCCGTTTAGGTGCATCTGATTGCCTTGCTGCGCCCAAACATATAAAACCCAGCACGAGGACAAGGGGTGTGGCGAATGAGGTCCTTACGTCACAAAAGCAAAAAAATCTAAGGTTTCTCCAATAGTGTGGGGGTTTCTGCAAACAATTTTTAGTTCGGTTCTCAGAAAAAGTCCACGAGAGACTGAAGCCGCGATGACTGAACTGCAATTAAGTGGGGGTTTACTGTATATATATATATATATATATATATATATATATATACCTGAGGATATGCTGTTAACCTTATGTGCGTGAATGTGTGTTTGCCTATGTATGCATTCTTTAGGTGACCTTGTCATTACCTGCCATGTGAGGTTCCCCTCAGACACACTCTGCAATGTCAGCTGTTTTCATCACTTTAAAAATTTACTCTGTTTACATATTTAATGAACACTGTCTCTTTCTATCCACAAATACCATCTATTTAAGTCTCTCATCGCTACAAACATCAAAAACCTTTACTAAAAATATCTTATCACAGGTGACAGTCAAATGTTAATGATTGTCTGAACTAAAAGTGGGCTTTAAATGCATTAGCAAAGAAAATATGATAATTATTAATCAATATGTGATCATTTAAACAAACACTAGTGCTTTTAAATGCACAAGAACTTGTATTTTAGTCAAAACAAGACACTATGCCTGAAATAGAGATTCAGAAGCAGCAGTTCTTTTTGAGTCCTCATGGTTTAAGAGCTTAGCACTGGCTAGCCACCCTGCTGCGTGTTACTGCATGGCCTGGCTGATAAGAGTTTTGTAGGCTACTCCTGCCAGGAGCACCCCATTGAGCTCTTTAGTGCCCAATGGCAACAGCTTCTGTAAAGCAATCCCGGCCCCCTCTTTGCAAATGGATTCTCCTCCCTATGTACATTCATCAAATGCTAATTTATCCCTGTTTGCTAATAGGAAGAAGCAGAAAAGAGAGAGTTATTTAGTGGAACTAATTTCCTGCTGAACTGGGCTGAAGGTAAACACTGTAACTACAACAGGAAAATAATAGGCCCACATTAGCTGGTGCAAAACTGCCAGTGGCCAGGGAGAAGTATACAGAAGTATTCATTTTTAAGAAAGTGTGGAGTTAAAGCATTCACAAGAAAGATGTAGAGAAGGACAATGGGTGACAGGGAGTAAATACAGTCACTGAAGGTTATCTGAAAAATGAGTCAGCCAAAAGCCTTGGAAATAGGCTCTGAAGACCAGAAGTCATCTGTGTAGCTCAATATCCAGTTAGATTAGGTCTGTTTCCCTTATCTCAAAGGAAATGGCCATTCTGCAAGATGTATTCAGATTTGAATAATGACACTTTATTGTTTGGTAGTCAGGTAATGTGGCAGATGAGCACAGACAGAGAGCACTATCTCTCAGAGCATTTATCATTCTTTTTGCTAAGTTCAATTCCATCAAGCACAGGTAACGTAAAACAGATATTTTTGTAGAATCTCATAGACATGGCACTAGTATTTCAGAGAGAAGAATTGTGGGTGGAATTTTAACTCTTGTCTAAATGTGCCAGATGAATCTAGGGAAAAAGAAAGTAATCTGAATTACTCTTTATTGTATTTTAGTGTGTCTTTGAGTGGACAGCACAGGAGTTTGTGGACATAACCTTTGACAGTAGAAGTGATTCCTAATACACTGCCCTATTTCTAGAACTACAGGAGCAACAGAAAGGGGCATGGATGGTAGGCCTGTGCTTTTTCTTTGCTGGTCTCTAAACAAGCTCCATCAAATCTGCTAATTTCAAACACTCCATTGGAAACATTCCTTCAGGACAGAACCTTTTAACCTCAGACCGAGCAGAACATCAAAAACTACATTCTTTCTGCCTTGTTTTGCACTCTGGACTATTAGAGTATTACCAATGCAATGGGCTCAGAAGTCGATCAATGAATGTCAGATAACAGCTCACAGTTTACTAGATGTGACCATGCAGAGTGCCAGAACTCACCAACAGCAGATACTGAGCTCAGTTTATTTTTCATAATTTTTGTCCTTCCCTCTCTTTTAATTTTCCTTAAAGGCTCCTTCCCTAATTAATACTTACACTGTTTTTGTGCTGCATACAAAAGTATCTTACAAATGTCTGTGATTAATAATGTCTAGAACTGGAAATGATAGTGCCAGCGAATCCCTTTTGATGCTACAACTTGAGAAAATGTAATTAAACTGCTGAGAAGCATGGTGTGGGTCAATTTGGTCTAACACATTTTTTAAATTAAGAATAAATAGAAGGTACAGTAAGGATTAGAGTGCCCCAATACTGCAGTAAAGACTTAAAAGTAATGTTTAAAACCAAATCTGCTTCTCATTTAGTCTGTGTGTTCATTACTATGATGGGATCGCTAACTAGCACTTGCCATTTTTTTATGCAAAATACAAATGCAAAAAGGCACCATTCGAGTGATCAACAGATACCCACTCACTAGCAAGTCGAGTGATTTTTTTGTTTGCAAAGTCAAATTAATACAATCTCTCATGTTACCCCAAAAGTAGCAAATTAACCAAGGCATCTAAAGTTTGAAAAAGTTGTGAAAATATACAGTCTTCAAGATGGCTCTTACAACTGTTTATGCTATGAAAGGTACTTTTGACTACTTTTATAGATTACAGTATTAGGTATGCCACAATTATTGCATAATTGCTTGATAGTTGCATAGTCACTCGCAATTCAAGTCAACTTTGAGATTATCACAATTATATAATTAGCATGTTCCACAGCTGTTATATTGATCTATCATATTGTATCATACTTTTATAAGCTCACTTGAGGTATTAAAGGTATTACTTCACTGAAGCCCAGCATCAGTAAGGCTACATGACATAAACCTTTCATGACAATCACCAAATAACTCAATGCAGTTTGATTAAACTGTATGATTTAGACATACAGTTTGCATGATGCTAACAGGTGGTTTTAAGCTCCCATTTTTGGGGTACATTAGCCTCATAGCTCCAGTCCAAAATTAAAGAAATAATGAATTAAATGTGTCTTGGCTGATCAAATACATTAGTGGAAAATTGGCTTTATACATTTTTTTCTGATCATTTTTTGAGAGTTTTTCTTTCTTCCTCACCTGCAGACACTGCAAACAAAACACTTTGGGTGGTATGCATGTCCCAGTGCTGAGACCACCTCCCCCGTGATGAAGTCTCCACAGCTGTCGCACTTCGTACCGTATAGTCGCTGATAGTCTGCTGTGCAGATGTACTCGCCATTCTTCTGGAAGAAACCAGAACGAGCAAGGTCACATCCACACACTGTGAAGAGAGAAAAAGAAAGAAAGTGCATAAGTAGAGAAATAGATTATTTTCCACTTTACTCCAAATGGTGTAAAATAAGGGTGCACGAATCACCAAGGTTTATAGTATATATTTAAATTTCCCTACAGCAAAATAACCAGATGAACAAAGGTTTATGGACTGTTATGGACAGTTTTTGTATGTTATTATTTATGGAGCAACATACTGCAAAGGCAAGGACACTGTTAATTTGCTCCTTATGGGCTAAATGATTATACATGCAAAATAGTATGTCAATACTTTTAAAACTAAAAATCAATACTAAACAAGCTCCATAATTTTTGGCATCCATTCCAAAGAATCTCTGAATCTCAAGTGGCTCCCTTTAGTCAAATGATGCACTCATTAGGAAGATGTTCCCAAATCTCTAAGAGAGGTCTGTTTCAATGCTGAAGCTGTTATTTTGTGACCTATGCAGTGTGCACCATATAGGGAGTAGGGTGTCATTTGAGATCCAGTCATGAAAAATGTTTTTAAGGATAACTAGCTCAGTCTCTTCAGCTATCTTTAATCGAAGTACAGTTCTCCCATGAAAACAAAAATGATGTGTGCTGATTAAGAAGTTTAAAACACCTGGAACTGTAGTGAACATGCCTAAAACTAAGGTCAAACATATTTTGCCCCCACTTACAGTGAAGAAGATAATTAGAGATAAAATTTAAGAATTGGAGATTTGGGGTCACCAAGATGCCATAAAGTCTAATAGAGAGGATCTAGGATCTTGTGTATCTGGAGAAATTTTGTATTGAGGAGTAGGGCTGGGCAATATATCAACTATACTATATTGGCATACTATGATATTTTAGTATGCCAATATAGTATGCCAATTTTTTTTTTGTGTGTGTTATATCTGATAGATATATCAGATATATTATATCCTTGGTACAATGTCCACAAAGCAGTAATATTTCTGCCAATACTTTTGGGTTTTTAAAATTTCTTTTCATGGACTTTTTTTTATTGTATCCAGTTAAGGGCAATATATGTCCTGTGCTAGGTGCTTCAGATCCTTTTGAAAGAAAAATTTAATCTAAATCATATAATTTATTTAAAAAGTAAGTCTCCTTTCGGTATATGCTTCTTGTGTCTCATTAGCCTTTACAATGCTATGCAAGGTTTGAAAAAACTCATGTGCACCTTTTATGTTAAGTTTCATGTCTAATGATCAACATCTAATGATTAACAAAAACAGTTAAGCTCTTCCTAGCACTCAGTAATTCAAATGCTGGTAGCTTATGTGGAAAACTTTTCTTGAATACAAGGCCTGTTGTTTCTGACATTGTGACTGTCCAGTTAAGTGGTGTAATCAGTGTTTCACTTCACTTCAGTGTTAATAACATACTTAATTAATTTAACCAAACTACTAATGTGGCTCAAAGATGTTGATAAGACTACTTAAATATTGAATATTTGGAACTGAATGACAACAATTTTTTTTTTATACAGATACTTGGTAATACTGAAGCAATTTGATCACAAAAGTAATTTCAAATACCATCATAAAATCGCAATAGAAATCAAGAAAATAAAAATAAATGATTGGTAACGATGCTCCTCCAAGTGGACTTTTCCCTCTCTCAATCATATCTGCAAAAATAGTTCTTATTTTTTAACTACCAGCTAAACAAACAATATTTTGTGCCTCAACATATTTATAGGAGAATGCTAATCACAGGCATGAAGCTGGCTAATATGTGGCAAAATGGAATGATAGGATCTGTTATCTTTCAGTCATAAAAAGAGGAATACCAGGTACTGCCAGCACAAGCTAATCCAGAAATAGAGATACATTCAGTATGAAGGTGATATCAGTGGAACCTCACAGAGTCTATATTGGAAGGAAAAAAAGGAATGAATTGAATCGGTTCAATCCTGCATTATATCTAATCTGAAATATGAAACACCTACTTTGAGTAATGTCATTTTGATATCTGTGCATTTTTTCCTGTGGGTCAGCAGAGTGTCTGAAAATATTTGAACAGCATAGTCTACTTATAGTCATCTTAGCTGAGCTGCTTTAATTACAAATAGCTTTTGTTTCTTAGTTTCATGTCCATTCCCACACACTAGTTAGGTCTGGGTGGGTGAAGGTAGCACGAACTGACTGGTTGATAACATAAATGAATGAATGCATCCAGAGAATATAAATCATCCCAAGGATTTTCTTCTGCTTGGCATCTCTAGTTTTCTCAGCATAACAAAGGTATACAGGCAGTTGATACAAAATCCCAGGAATGATGATTATTTTCTTGACCTAAGCTACTGATGTCTGGTTATCACTAACTAACTGCCACTGCTAGAAGTAATAACATGAACGCAACTTCCAAAGAAACACAAATTGTTGACCTAATAGGCCTTACTCTGCAAATTGACCTGGACAAGTGAACTGCTAAATCGGGCTCTCAAAAGCTAACAAACTGCTCTTGCTGTGTTCCTGAAGGAGCACTAAGACACATATTTAAAATTCCAAAAACACACACACGAAAAGCTTGCACATATACACACTGAGTCATTTAAAATCATACTTAAAATTACAAACACACACACACACACACACACACACACACAAAGAGCCCTTAGTCTGCAGTGAGACAAATATATCCTGTCTTACTTTGTGACTCAGCTGTTGAGATGCATGAAAGGAATCATAAGAGAGAAAGAAGCCCAGAGAAAGTGCAGTGATTGCATAATCAGCATTAAAGAAACAACATTCTCTACTGTCTAATTGGATACCAAGCTATTTTGCTGCATTTTACATAGCCTATTCCGCACAGAATTTGCAATTATGCATTGATGATGTTGAGACAAACAATTTGGATTTAAAGTGAGAAAACAACAATACAACACAATACTGTGACATATTTGGGTAAAAAAACATAGTATGTTCCTTTGCATATATAACACAGCATTCCAACAAGTGTCACACCCCGCCTCGTTTCTTCCCCAACCCATTGTTTTCTCTGCTTTGGTTTCTCCCGCTGTCATTATTAGCTTCACCTGTCACTAACATTCTTTCACTCCATTGAAACCCAGCCTGACCCGAAATGCTTTGTACATTTACCAGAGTGTGTAATGTGACTGGCACCCGGTGCTAGTTTGTCCCTTGCAGCTTTAAGCAGGAGTTCCCCAACTTACCTGGGGGACTGAGGTAACAAGTATCTAGCCGTGCATGGAAAGTTGGAGCTCAAGGCTGTGCGCAAATGCACTCAGAGGCTCTTCTGTTTTGTTTTGATTGTAGATTTTGTTTTGAACAACGAAGAACAAACAGTTTGAAGTGTGACCTTCTTAGACGTGTTCTCCTGTGTATGTACAATAAAATTTTTTGGTTTACTCCTGCAAGTTCGTCTCAGCTTCTGTGTGCCAGCCAGCCATCATGACAACAAAACACCCCTACGTACAATTGTTCTGGATAAGAATGTCTGTAAAATAAATAAATGTTTTAAATGACAAAAGGTCTCCAAAGTACCAAGCCTTTGCTTCATTGCCACCTGCTATTTCATCAGCCTCACCTGTGTCTCTTCATCTTGCAGCATTTAAGTCCAGCTTGACCTAGAGCTTACTGTCCATTCACCAACATGCCAACTGGCTCTGTCTCCATTTGCCTCTGCACTGTGTGTTACAGCCCTGATCCAGCTTGCTTTCAACACACCTGAATCTCTACCCTGCTTGGTCAAGGACGTCAGCTGCCCCAGTTTTGGACTAGCAGTCTTCGGGCTGTGCAACTTTGTGTCATTTGTAAATAAACTGTATTGAGTCAGAACTCCCACAAGTGTGCTCTTCTCTGACATACTGCCGAATTATGACACCATCTGGCAGCATTTGTGAGGTTACATGAACCTACATAAGATTTTTAATGACCAATGACATCCACCTATTGAAAACTTTATAAAATCTTATTCCAAATGTCAGCTGTCATACCACTTTCTGGGGAGAAATTAAAGCTGCCTTTATAACAATTCATGCTTTTTGAAAATATTGTAAGTTTATGTCAGATAAAAGGCTTATGTAGGTGTTGTAGTAGTAGTAGTATGTAGTAGTAGTAGTAGTAGTTGTTGTAGTAGTAGTACTTTATTTGTCCCAATTAGGGCAATTATTTTGCAGTGGTAGCACACACATACACACAAATTTCCACAAACATTACAAAACACAGGTTAAAAAGAAAAGATAGAATAGATAAATAGACAAATAGAATAAATAAAATAAATAAATGGTGGTGGGGGTATAGAAGTTATCTCTGTTTCCTAGTGGAGTTCAGTAACTGGACAGCAGAAGGTATAAAGGAGTGTTTATATCTGTTGGTTATAGCTAATGAATATTTGAAGCGAGAGCCAGAGGGCAAAGCCTGGAATTCGCAGTGCAGAGGGTGGGTGTAATTTAACAGGATGGATTCAGCCTATTTAAATCACCTGTTTCTCAGACAGTGAAGACATACTGTTTAGTTGCACACCAGTAACACTACTACACACCTTGATGACTTTAGATATGGCATTTTTCTGTTTCACACTGAGCAGAGAATACCAACAGATGACTGAAAAAGTAAGTATTGACTCAATTAAGGATCTGTAGAAAAGAGTCATTGAAGACTTATCTACATTAAACTTTGCCAGCTTCCTAAGGCAGGAGAGGCGCTGCTTTCCTTTTTTACACAGCATGTCTGTGTTTACAGTTAAACTTAGCTTGTTATCAATTATAATACCCAAATACTTATACTGCTGGACTATTTCAATGTCCTGCCCATCTATGTTTGTTTTGGTAGGGTTACAGTCCTTGTGCCTAAAATCAAAACACATGTCCTTGGTCTTAATTACATTTAACTCCAGAAAGGTTTCTGACACCAGTTGACAAAGTAATATATGACAGAGCCATGTGATGCTTAATCATCCTTCAGCAAGCTCACAATAACTGTGTCATCTGCAAACTTCGCAATATGTAGAGGATGTAGAGGAGAGGGGAGAGAACACAGCCCTGGGGAGAGCCTGAGGATGTACAAGATAATCCAGAGCAGTGACCATTAACTCTCACTCTCTGGGGTCTGTTGGTGAGAAAATCTAGGATCCAGTCGGACATGCTAGTGTCCAACTGAAAGTGATCAAGTAACTTCTGCACCAGTAGGTGGGGCTGCATGGTGTTGATTGCTGATGAGAAATCAACAAACTGTGCTGGCGTGAGTCTTGGAGCCCTCGAGATGATTGAGAATGAAACTAAGCAAAGTTATGGTTGCGTCCTGTACCACCCTGTTGTGTCATATGCAAATTGTAAGGGGTCAAGGAGATGGTTAGTCTTAAAAATAAGTTGCTTTTTAACCAGCTTTTCAAAGGACTTCATTACTAGTGAGGTTAGGGCTATCGGCCTGTAGTCATTAAGAGATTTTGGGTGGCTGTTTTTAGCTATGGGGACTATCATGGATTGTTTCTTTAGATCAGGAATTGCTTGAAGTTGCAGTGACAAGTTAAAATCGCGCTTAATTGGTCTGTGCAGCAGGACAGCACATGGCCACAAATATTATCGGGTCCAGGGCTTGTTTTGACTTTACACTGTTTAAAAAGTTCTTGACACTTTTTTACAGTGTTTAAAAGTTCTCGCCAAGCAGACGAATGGCTGGGAGGAGGCTAGCAAATTTAGTTTTAGGTCAGAAATTTCATTTCCAAAATTATGTTTATCAAAAAACAAGTTTAGCTTCTGGGCTAGAGCTAAGTCTGATGAGAAGCCCTCCATAGCCACTTTGGTCATTTAGCCCAACCATGGTTCTAACAGAGTCCCATGCTGAGGTCAATAACAGGCTGTTATTGCTCAATTTGCGCTCTACTTTGTGTTTATAGACCAGCATAGCCTTCCTTATATCACGTTTAATGTCCTTTTGAATATAATTTAGCTCAGGAATGTTGTTTTGCTTAAATGCCTACTTTTTCTTGTTTAACAAGACTTTTAGATGTTTGCTAACCCAAGGCTTGTTATTGGGGTTTTGATGACTTTAGTGGGGATGACTGTCCACACAGTATGTCACCCATGAGCTGACCACATCTGTGAGTTTGTTTATGTCCTGAGATGACTGGATGAACTCCTCCCACACAGTACAGTGCAGACACCCCTGCAGGGTCAGCGTTGTCCATGCTTTCATTGTTCTGGTTGTCACTTTCTCCCTTTGTAAGCATGTACGGTAGGCTGGAATGAGATGCACGCAGCTGTGATCACCAGAGCCCATATGGGGGAGAAGGATAGAACTATAGTCACCTTTAATTGAGCCATAACATTGGTCCAGTGTTTTCCCTTTTCTGGTAGGGCAGGGCGCATATTTATGGAAACACCTGAGCACTTTATTCAGAGAACAGAGATTAAAGTCGCTTAGAATAAAGTTGGGGGCTTAGGCATAGAGCGACTGTAGTTTACGCACCGTCTGTTGGATCAGATTAAATGCGGCGCCTTCATTAGCTTTCGGATGAATACAAACAACAGTCTTAAAGATCTGAGGGAATTCCCGAGGCAGGTAGAAGGGACGAAAGTAAACAGAGCAGTTCAATGTCTTTGGTACACTGTTTTTCTCTCACTAGTGTTGCTTTACACCAGCGCTCGTTTATGTACAAACATGAGTCCATCCATACATGTAAACGTTTTAAATAATTGCACTTTGAGATGAGCTGTCCTTGCCTTTTTGTGTCTGTTTTGTGATTGTTGTATGTTTTATGTTTGTTTTTATATGAAAATATTTGTTCTGTCATCTTGGCCAGGCCTGTCTTGAAAAAGAGATTCTATACCTCAACGAGACTAACCTGGTTAAATAAAGGTAATAATAATAATAATAATAATAATAAATACACCACCTCCATGGGTCTTGCCAGTGGTCGAGGCAACCTGGTCCATGCATAATGGCACCCCGAAGCCATTGATCACCAGGTCAGAGTCCATCTCCCCCAGCCATGTTTCCCACCAGAGTCCATCTCCCCCAGCCATGTTTCCATTAAGGCCAGGATATAAGCATCTTTAAACTTTTGCTGATAACAGACAAGAGCTAGTAGATCATCGGTTTTATTTTGGAGAGACTGAGCATTGGCCAGGACAATAGAGGACAAGGGAATGCACGACAAGGGCTGTCTTGCTTGCTCACATACTACACTTCTCTTACCTCGCTTCCTTTTTTTCCGGCGAGATGTGCTGGACAAGTTCCCTTTTGTATAGTCCCCGTAGAGATCTGTGATGTTTGGAAACTGGAAATCCGGAGGTTGTCTTGTGGTTGTGGACAGAAAGTCTCTGGTGTATAAAATCCTGGTCAGTTTAGGCATAGCGTGCAAACCTGCCCCCAGGTAGGCCCACAGCACCACTACTGCGAACACAACAGTCCACTCCCTATCGGCTGATTTCAGAGTCTGATGGCTTGGGGGAAGAAACTGTTCCCCTTTCTGGTAGTGAAGGCTTAGATGGCTAAGAGCGGAGGACTGTGATTTTATGTGCATTTACATTTACAGCATTTATCAGACGCTTTTATCCAAAGAGACTTCCATTCCCTAACTACAGGGGACAGTCTCCCTGAAGCAACTTGGGGTTGAGGGTCTTACTCAGGAACCCAGTGGTGGTGCTGGAGGTAGGATTCGAACCCACAACCTCTTGGTCCAGAGGCAAGTATCCTACCAC
>JBBJLS010000032.1:807568-831333 GCA_037577275.1 Bryconaethiops microstoma | reverse complement strand
TTTTTTGTGACAAAGAAGTATCTGTTCCAATCACTCTATCAGAGAAAAATCAGAGTTGTAGAAATAACGGGAAACTCGAGAGCCATGATATGTTCTTTAGAAGTGTATGTAAACTTTTGACCACAACTGTATGTGTGTGTGTGTGTGTATATATATATATGTGTGTGTGTGTATTCACCTTAAGTGCAATACGTTTCTAATCCTTGACTTGTTAATTGTGTGTCATTGTTGCCTGTGCACAACTTCATGTTTTGATGTTTATTGTTCATACTATGTTTACTGTCTGCACTGTTTACTGTCTGCACTATGTTCACTGTATGTACTTGTTTGCACTGTTAAGTATCCCCTACAATTTCGTTGTATGAGTAGCATCCTGCTTCAGTACAATGACAAAGTCTTATCTATCTATCTATATATCTAATTAATTGCAACTTTGAGGGAAATTATGCACAATTTGTGTTGGGAACTTGTGTTTTAGGACATAAGTCCTGAAAATACCATCGATTTCTTTGGGATATGAATTATAAGCTTATTTAGAACTAGTTGGGTTATCCGTCAAGTGACAAAACAATTTAAGCCCCAGTGTCATGACACATCAATGAACATTAAAAAACTAAATTTTTCTTTTAAGATTAAGTTTCTTTCAAGTAGTTGAGTGATAATCATAGCTCGTACTAAGAGCTGGGTGGCATGGTGAGTCAGGTACGTTCTGGTTTTCCTTATGTTGTAAAGCGCTGATGGGTCTCTAGGACAGAACTGCAGCTCTGGTTGCTTTTAGGGCTTCCATCATAGACACCAAGATTGTGTGAGTAGGGTGGCCACTCTTAATGCCTGTCTTTTATCAAGGAGGTCATCCTAAGCAAATAATTCTGAGACCTACTGGACCACATTAGCAGCAGATTCTTTAAGTTGCGAGGTGGGGCCTTGATATATCAAATTTGTCCAGGACATCCCTGCTGAAAGAGGCCAAATGCCTTTATGCCTTTTTGCTTATGACTTCACCCAGCCATCCTCATAATTAAAAGAAAACTTTGCTTTATCAGACCAGGCCACCTCCTTCCATTGCTTCATAGTCCAGTTCTGATTCTCACATGGTCGTTATAGGTCAGCATGGGCATTCTAAACAGTCTGCAGCTATGCAGCCCCATATGCAGTAAGCTGAGTTGCATTGTGTGTTTTAACAGATTTCTATCATAGCCGACATTAACTGCTACAGTAGCTCTTCTGTGAGATCAGACTAAACAGGTAACACCCAACGTGCATCAATGAGCCTTGGGCACCTGTGGCCCTATTGCTGGTTCACCAGTTGTCTTTTCTTGGACCACTTTTGGTTAGTACTAACCTCTGCATACAGGAAACACTTCTCAAGACCTGTTGTTTTGGAGATTCTTTAACCCAGCCATCACAATTTTCCTTTTGTCACTTAGATCCTTACATTTGCACATTTTTCTGCTCCCAACACTTCAGCTTCAAGAACGGAGTGTTTCCTTACTGCATAACATATCCCACCCCTTGACAGGTACCACTGTAATGAGTTCACTTCACCAGTCTCTGGTTTTAATGTTCTGGCTGATCAGTGAATGTATAAATGACCTTCTAGAAAACATGGAGAAAAGAAAAAAGATTAGATTTTCACATTTTGGATTTAACCAGTACACTTCCCATTGAGAAAATGGTTAGGTTGAATCGTATAATTATTATTTTAATTCACTGGCACAGTAATAAGAAGTGTTTCTCTGTTGATAATAGCATTTCTAAAAAGCAGTCCATTCGCTGAAAGACTGCCGTGGAGGTACGACCTCTTTGACAGTTGCCATAGGTAACCTGAACCTTCCACAGTTGCCCTAGAGACGGAAGGGTCCCACACAAAAGCCTGAGGTACAGGGTTTGTTATTTGTGTGTTTCTCAAAGTCACTTGAATAACATGCAGCAAACTTTGTTGCTGATGATTTAAATGGCCGCAGTATTTCTGAGACATGGCCTGGTTATAAATCAAAACAATCCTGTTTATATTCTTCCAAAAAAAAAAACTAAAGCAAATTCAGGTTGACACCATATGTAGTCAGGTTCAACCCCTTGTAACTGAATACAAACATTATAAGAGAAGCTTCATTCTCACCCCTTAAAGCATATTTGTTGTGCATAAATGAAAAACATCATACTTCATTATTAATCAAACCAACTACCAATTACAAAAATTGACCACCTTTGGAAAACTAATCATTTAAAAAAACATGTAGCTTGTTTGATTAATAATGTAGTATGATGTTTTTCACTTATGTACAACAAATATGCTTGGTGAGAATGATGCTGCTGTTTGTATTTAGTTACAAGAGGGCTGAACCTGCCTGCAATCACAAAAATGGACAGCATTTAATAACACACTATGCACAGCCTTTCAGAGTTTGCAAAACTAAAAAGCCTTTTAAAAAGAATAATTTAAATTATTTTAAAAATAACATTGTGACAAAACAATGCAACCAAATGGGACTTTTGAACAAGTTTCATTTCTTACTGTAGAAGTTCTTTGCAGTGGATATATGCAAACAATTTCTTATAAGAATTCCAAAATAGAATACCAAAATACTGTGGTGACAGGTATGCCATATCCTGCTCTCTCTGTTTCTCTTTCTCTCCCTCTCTTTATGGAAGCATCTGCAGCTTGACACTGAGGTCATTAAAATAGAACCGATTAGGGAACAGCAGGTGGTATGGCTGATTATGTATTTATCAGCAGCCAACAGACGCAGTTAAAATTCTCTTCTGTAGAACTTCCCAGAACCCCAAGAATTCCTTCCCCTCCTTCTCTTTGCTTCTCTTTACCGCTCACCCTACAACTACCCTTCTGCATCCCATCTTTTCCCTAAGATCCACTTTTTTCTCTCAGCAAGTGGCACAATTACTTTTTATCGCTTTTATGTCCAGAACACTTTGTGGACTATTGAGGCAGGGCTGACAGAGACTTGAAGGTGTCTTTCTCTTTCTCTCTCTGTCTGTCTCTCTCATTCCCTGTTTCTCTGTGCCCAAATCCAGATGCTGTAGCTCAGCAGGGTCTCTGATTCAAATATCGACTTCGTCTTTCATGCTGTTGTATAGCAGACAGCTCCTCGTACTGGTTCTGTTCAAGCTACAGCGTACAAGATATGTACACAGTTTAAAACAACTCTGACTATCAGACAAAATTACCTGTCAACTTGCAACTATGATACATGATGAGGTTACTTGAGATGCTCTTTCGCGAGATGATTTTCCATCATCTGATAAAATGTGTTTAGAGGGGGCAGTGAAATTATCAACTAGTCATTCATTAGACAACTAGTCATTCAGCTGTTGTGGCAGTTGCTTGTTTTGCTAAAAGGGGCTGGGGCTGGGGCTAAAGGCTGATGCTGTGGTTTGAGGTGTGAAATGTGCATAAGAGTTCCTGTCGAACCTTAGGCACTCTGTCCACAGAACCGTTTGATATAAACCACACACTAAGGATCAATACAGTTCTCAGAATCTCTCCTCTCACAAAGTAATTCTAATGTCTTTTCCTCTCATGAAAAACTTGGCTCTAGCCATGTCTGGTTTGAAGAGGTAAGCAGCAAGATGCTGTTGTGTGTTTGCCAACCAATATTTTATTTAACATTTTTCTGATTGGAATATGGAATCTTGTGTAGTATTTCTGAACAAATAAAGAACTTTTAGCTTTGTAATTTAGCAGCAAACTCGAGACTTCTGTCCTTTTATCCTGCCACTGTAGTTTTTTTTTCCAGCACTGGATTTCAGGCACTGTCACATCTGGGCTGCCTCGACCACACCCACAGTGGCCTCCATCTCCTGAGTATTAGGAGTATCTCCCATGTCTCGTCTCATCTGTGTGATAGCATAGTCTTGTTGTGTCTGAGCTCGGTCCTGGGGCAACCCAGGTGTCTCGGATTAGATCCTTAGTATATGGTGCCAATGAGTTAAACTTTTAAACTAAATAAGTACATTGTTAAGACATTCTTAAGATATTGTGACTTAATGATTCTGAAGGTTATTGTGCTGGTACATACAGTATCATTCAAAACTATATAAGGAGTTGAAACATTTGATTGACAGATACAAAGTACATACATTGTGAACAAAAAAAATATAGCTAAACCAATGCTAAGACAGGACCAGTGACAGCGACACATACCCTCAGACATATTATGCCATTTTGGATTAACAGTTATTACACTTATAAATTCCAATTACTGCAGAAAATGCAGAAAGGTGGCTCTGCTCTTGGGACTTAATTGCAGATTGTTTCCTGAGGTGTCTTCTCAGCAAACAAGGTCTCTGCCCAGCTTGATGCGTCTATGCCTACAGAGTCTTCCTGATTTGTTGGAACACATGTTTTCTTTGGTCTATCAGAACATTTGCCTTTTTATTTGTTAAAGTGCACTTGCATCACACTTGTTAGTTAGTAACAGTACTCTGCTAGAAAAGCAAATGCTTGTTACAGTAAAGATGACAATACTTTACCTTCCACAGTTTAAGTTTAATTTCCAACACAAATATTCAGATTCTTTACCCAATCTTTAGCTAGGAATGGGACTGTATAAATATTTTCAGTTGTGATACCAGTGAGCTTTACTTATTACGATTTTAAGCTGTTGTATAATTACAAATTGTAACCATTTCATCACTTCCTCAGATGTGAGTATCATAGCCCGTATGATCTTTCTGCTTCTCAAAATAAAAACTGCCATAATGCATATGAGTGATAATCTGACCCTAAAGCTACACAAGAAGTATTTTGATAAAACAAATTCAAAACTACCTGACTGCACTCACTGATTCAAATTGAAACTAAACTCACAAGAAAACCATAGTCTTTTGTGTATGGAAATAGAGGTTTATATTATTAAACATTATCCAACTGTTGACAACACCAGATTCGTCATCAATTGCCCAGCTTGCATGCTTTGGACAAGGCCATTTGCTCTTTAAGACAAAACAGCATATGACAAAAGTCAGTAACATGACACAGCAGTCGATGCATTTTCGTCCTCAAGCCCACATCTGTCAGTGCCTGTGTAGTTCTTTGCCTCCATTACAGTGCCTGCCCACTCCGCTACCAAGACACTGGTGTTGAGGTACTCATCATCTGTAATTAATATGCTGTTTAGATGAAGCCAAAAGATTTTTGGGGGGGTGGACGGGGGACTTGCTAAGCAATCACTTGTCCAAGCTTCTTACATGGTTATACATGGAGCCCACAGATGGTCTCTCATGGAGGTCACTGGAACCGGAAGAAGAGGGGGGCAATAACAGAGAATTAATTCAAAGAGGAAATAAAAAGTGTTAAGAGCTCATTCAGGACTGAAAAAAGACATTTCCTCCACTAGGTCGCTGCTAAACACAGAAGAAGCGGTCTTGATTTTAACCTTAGTTCTCTAGTTAATTAGTTACTTAGTTAATACCTTTGATTAGTTATACTATTCAAATGTAATTAAATAACTACATGTTTAATTAAACAGTGAGTTATGTACTTACATTCATTTTACATTCTGTATCAGCAGGTATGAGTCAGCGCCTAAATGATTACATTTTTTTGTACTTTTTTTATTTTCTTTTTTCAAAACAAAATAGCACACACAACAGTAAATTTTCCCCAGATTCAGATTATATATTATTTTCTCTTCTACTTATGAACAAAACATTATACTCACTGAGAGAAAAGAATCCACCCTGGACAGAATTTTTCTGCTTGTTTGAATAAGTGAGAAAAAAATAAAACTCTGCTATGCTTTTAATATCCTCACCAATGACTGATGGCTTGCAAAAGCTTACAGGTGGTGCTTCATAAAACATGGTAAAATAGAGGGGCATCTTTTGAACAGCAATTATTCTTTTCAAATGCAGGAGTGCTAAATAGGTGCAATTTTTAATTTGCATTAGAGATGTATGCTAGAGATGTATGTTTGAAGGTCTTTGCTCCAACACGAACTACTATTTTTTTGCATTGCCCAAACCAGCCATAAAAACTATCATCAATGCATCAGTCATTATTGGGATCATAACAAATTGATGCATTTTTGTTTGCAGACTTTCTATCTGTTTAGAATTCCATCTCAAAGCATCCCTGTTACTTAGCACATTTCATTTAACTGACTAATGGTGCAGCTCTTCTTCAATTAAAACAGTAAGGGAAAGAAATTCGGATGGACTGCATTATTTAATTCCATCCAACACAAAAAACCCTTCTCTAACAAAAAAATTCTGATCTAAAGTATTACTCAACTAATAAAACAGGCATGAAAAACTACACACACAATCATATAAGGGCATAGTGCTACAATAACACCTTTGCTGCACAATCATGATATAGGTTTCACTATAACTGTCTGGAAGATGGAATACTAAAATACATAAAAACATGTAATTTATTGATGTGTCTGAATCTCATTTTTGATTCCCAAAATGATGTTTCAATAGAAGAGACATGAATGTGGAGAACCATTTTAGAGCTTAAAGAACCTCAATATAATACGAAGGTTGTTTAGGATTTTTCTAGAACTGTGCATCCAAGAACCACTTAAGAACCTTATTTTAAGAGTTTAGGATCCTTTATAGGCTAGCAAGAAGTAGGCTGCTATCCGATACCTCTCCTAAGCTCAGCAGACACTGAGGGAATTCTCTGTCTACCACACTGATGCTGCCATTCTGTCAAGTCCTTCATCTGTGGAAGAATATCTCCCCAGCAACCAATGCATGGGCTTAATGATTGGACAAGCATGTGTTGCCATAGCTACTGGAAGCTCCCATCCTGTTCTCTCTGCCTTCTCCACCTCAGTGCCAGTCAAGAAAAAAAGAAGCATTCTCCATGTTTCACCCATGGATGTTCCTGTCTCTTCCCTGCTTACGCTGGTTGTGAGCATGGACATTTAAAAATTACTTTCTTTAACTAACATAAGAATGGGTCACTCTTTTTGTCTCTGACCCCCCACCCCCGAAGTCACTCAGTTACAAACAGTTCAAGAGAAGCGGAACTGTATCTAAACAAAGTATGACATACACTGAGCAGCACATTTTTTCTTTTTTTGTCAGTCTGGCATTTTTGGGGTTTTTCTCTCCCTTGATTGGCACCTCAAGCTGATCTGCCAGTATGGCATGAGCACCACGGCTGTCAGCTGAACATGCTCGGTGGAATGGCTCATTTATACACCCAATTAACCAAGCTTATCTGAGAGGCCTCCTCTGACAGGCATCTTAACGAGCCAGCACTCCAAAAATTGAACCTTTCAAAGCACCATATAAAAGCATTTTTTAAGAGCATATTATTAGAATTGTTTCACACTACCCTTGCATGGTGTTAGGTAATACAGAACCTCCTGTCCAGAGCGGTTACATAGACTGTGATCAGTGCAGCTGAGTTTGCTTTGTAATGTGTAAAATAAGCTACACAAATAAATAAGAATAGTACAAAACCAAATAAAACTAAATAAAAACTGTAAACACTTTCTTGTAAGTCTGCCAGGCCTGAAACAATTACATAAGTCAGAAAACATACGTCATGCTCTATCACAATTATATTTTACTCAGGAAAGTAACTGATTTGATTATTTACAGGTGCTGGTCATATAATTAGAATATCTTTAAAAAGTTGATTTATTTCACTAATTTCATTCAAGAAGTGAAACTTCTTCATTCAACACAGACAGATATATTTCAAGTGTTTATTTCTTTTAATTTTGATGATTATAACTGACAACCAATGAAAACCCCAACTCAGTATCTCAGAAAATTTGAATATTGTGAAAAGGTTCAGTATTGAAGACACCTGGTGCCACACTCTAATCAGCTAATTAACTAAAAACACCTGCAAAGGCCTTTAAATGGTCTCTCAGTCTAGTTCTCTAGGCTACACAATCATAGGGAAAATTGCTGATTTTGACAATTGTCCAAAAGATGACCACTGACACCTTGGACAAGGAGGAATTAGTGAAATAAATCAACTTTAAGATATTCTAAGTATATGACCAGCACCTGTATACATTTGGAAAATGTCTATAGAACTTGCATGCTATCTGCAGTACAAATGCTGTATGTGTGAATAACTAATGTATGCTAGCTGTAGTGGCTTGTCTATATCATGCAGAGGTAGGATGAGTGAAACAGGCCTTACTCTGAGTCCATTTATAGTGGGCTTTGGCCAGTCAGTGAAATCTACACAGTATTCAGTGGAAAAACAGGATCAATCCAACCCCACATACTCAGGAACTGTTCACCTAATTCCAATTAAGTTAATTATTTCTAACCTGAATTGGCACAATTTCTCTGCCAGCTGTTCTCAGTTGCTACACATACTTTGCAACAGTGGAAAGTTCCTTTTTCTGGCGGACTCTTTCAGGAAACAGAGACAACACTACCAGAGTTAGCTGAATGGATTATTGATATTCTTTCTTAGCTTGCAGGACTAGTCTTCAGAAAACTAGGACAACACTAGTTTCCTCAACAGTGCACATGGTTTGCAACACATACTGGAGGGATTTAGTGGAAAGGCACAGCTTGCTCCAGTCACTACTCTTAGGCCATCTAAAACATCTGATGCTCCTGGTTGCAACTGGAAGCAAAATCTCAGAATTCTAGATGGAAAATGTGGTTATGATGTCATTAGGACAGCATGCTGAAACTTTCCACAACCACTGTGGCTTCATTTCAATCCAGTTCAATATTCTGTCAGATCCAGCGCTCAAATTGCAGGTTTTTACTTTCAACATAGGAAAATACAAACTATGTATACATTGGAAATAAAATACTAATTCTATGAAAGCAAAAGAACTCTTCATGGTGAGGCCAACATACAAAAGAACATTCCCCACATTATATATGCAGATTTTTTTTAAAACTAAGGGGAAGAATAGCAGGCCTATCATTATCTAGTTAGTAGAGAACCATAAGTCATGCTAAAGTTAAGATGGGGCATGTTTGGCAGGGGAAAAAAGCAAGCAAGGCTGTCAGATTGTGTCATGGTGAGAGGATAGTATAACAGACCAGGCCCGATTATGTAGCAGGAAGAGAATGCATTCATAAACTGTTCCATTTTTCCATTGATCTTTAATTTGCCTGTCACTTTTAAAGGGTATTATTATGGGACGTTGTCTCATCCTCATTTTCTTATCCGTCTTAATTTCAGTTACAATGCTGTCTTTACACACTCAAATTACCTGCATTTAAAGGGTTTTATAGAGGAGATTAATCCCAGTGATTAATACCCAAGTCTTTCAACTACTACTGCATGAAAAATGTACATCCTAATCTACAAAAATAGGACGAGTGAGTGCGAGTCATGAAAACCCTTATCTGCGCATCACTACTGCCTGGGTTGCTGCTAACGTCTGCCCATATAGCAGTCTGTGAGTCAAACAAAGATCAACTGCCTGAAAAATATATAATTTCAGTTAAAGCAGCTGGTGGCCTAGGTGGTTAGGGAATTCGCCCTGAGATCAGAAGGTTATGGGTTCGAATGCCTGGACTGTCAGTGACACAACTAAGGTACCCTTGAGCAATGTGTCGTCCCCACACACTGCTCCCCGGGCACCCCATTCCTGGCAGCCCATTGCTTCACTTGATGAATGGGTTAAATGCAGAGAAAGAATTTCACATTGTTCACACTGTGTGCTGTGCTGTGTGCTGTGCTGTGGTATGTGACTATAAGTGGCCACTTTACTTTACACTGTCAAAACTTGTCACACTACAATATTTTCTTAGTTTTTCTGTTAACAGAAGGACAGAAAGAAGAAATGTTAAAAATAGCTACAAGGGTGAGTAGGAGCACCACATGTAACACCATGAATAACTAGACTGACTCTGACTTACATTAGGAAGTGAAATACATGTACCACAAAATGGAGATTTAATGGTTTCTCCATACATCTACATCTAGCAGGCAGAGAACTCAGGTCAAAAAATGTCCTTAGAGACACATTTAAACACAACTTAAAAGTACATTTTATCTAATAGCAGTGTGGTGGTAGCTGGGCATGTTTTTCTCTTGCTTTGTGGATCAATGTTTTACTCTGTTAGTGGGGACCAACATGTGATATCAGCTCTAGGTCACAGGACAGAACATTCTGACATTTGGGTACCCATGAAAAAAAAATGCTTATTTCCATAAAGCACAGTTTTCACTCGAAAGGTTAAAAGGGCCAACAGCTTTTTGGTTCTTTAAGTTAAGGATGGGGTGCTGGTTAAAGTTAGCTCTTTCAGGCTGCATAGCTAGATTAGTGGAAAACCCTTTACTAGTAATTCAAGCCAATGTCCATTTGTGTGCGAGAGCTTGCATATGTGCTTGTGTATTCATTCGTATATGTGTGTGTGTGTGTGTGTGTGTGTGTGTGTGTGTGTGTGCATGCGTGTCTGTGCATGTGTGTGTGAGGTGATGATACAGAATGTCTGGCAGCCTCCTCCATACATACATTAGACATCAGTATGTCCTTGGAAACAGCTGGCCTCAAATCTGTGTGTAACACCTTTATCTGCTCCCCACGGTCTCAACTTGTTAAAACTGCCCTTAGGAAACAGCTCATTTAAAAAATCATGGCTCTCTATCAGTGATTTCATGACCTGTGCAAAAATATTTTTGTAACAATTTTAACAGTTTTACTCTCTGTGGTACCACAGTCTCCAGAACCTTTAGGAACATAATTGTATTATGTTACATAAATCCGTAAATGTATTTTTCTACTTTTCTAATTTATAACTAGGTAAATATACACACCTTCACCCTGATGGAATGTGAAGGCAGTACCTTTAAAGTACACAGCTCTGGACGGGAATGGATCCTGGCGTAGGTGCTAGACAGGGGTGATGCGACCCACCTTGTCTCCTACTCCCCTAAGCCGCGGAATTCCCGGCTCACTAAACAGCGAGCCTCAGCGGGAGCTCCTCCGCAGTCAGGCCGAAGACAAGGGAGCACGTGAACACCTCCGGAGCCAGGATTGTTGGCACGTCTGCCCACCTGCTGCCCCAGCAGTCCCAATCCTCCTTTTCCTTGTCCTCAGAGCTGAATCCACCCAGCAGCTCGCTGATGGAAAACCGACTCACTCTCATCGGTCCACCCCATGGCTGGGTCCAATCCTCTGTGCCTCTGTGGTTGGTCGGTCCATTTGTCAGGATGCCTGTCTCCAGGCAGCAAAGGGAGGTGCAGACGCAGACTTCCATAACGTAAAGCTTTAACTTTTATTTTCGAAACAAAAAGGCATGAGGGTCTAAACTCAAATAAAACCAGAGACAGGACAAGAGTAAACTTGAAACTAAAGTTCGTAGCAGGAAGCCAATGGACCGACACTTGAGTCCAACATAAACCGAGTTAATTACTTAAACACAAAACACATTAACCAATTGAAACCAAACATCCCTTAAACATAAACATCGGTCAGCTGTTACTAATGATCCCCAAAAACAAAACCGGAGAAAACAACTTCAAAAAAAAAGTTCCACTACCAAAAGTCCCACATGAAACGGAAAAGGGTGGCCTCTATCGGCTCCTAACCAGGGGCATTACACAAGCACACATTGTGGTCACATCACAGCATATTTTGTGTGTCACATATGTACATCTAATCTTAAGAGTTACTGTATTGTGAATAACGTTATTGTGTTGATAGTTATTCTATAAGAAAATCTTTGAGGCTCATGCCACTGTGTAGCCACTATGGTCGCTGCTCCTAAAACATGCTTTTGAGACATGTAAAAATGTAAACATATTCTTACTTTTAAAAGTTTGGAGAACTGGTTGCATTAGTAAAGAGCCATCCTCATTTTTCTTCCATTTGTTACTAGCTGCCTGATTCTCCACTTTTTTTTTTTTACAAGCTGTCCGATTCCCTCACAAGCTGCCTGATCCTCTTGGTTTTTATACAAGCTGCCTGATCCTCTGTTTTTTTTTATTTTTTACAAGCTATTCAATCCTCTCACTTTTTTTTTTACAAGCTGCCCAATCCTCTCACTTTTTTTACAAGCTGCCCGATCCTATTTTTTCTCAAGCGGCTTTATCCTCTGTTTTTTTTTTTCAAGCTGCCCAATTCTCTCACTTTTTTTACAAGCTGCCCAATCTTCTCACAGGCAGCCAAGGTATGCACAGTCCATGCACAATTTGTATAATTTTCACAGAACAGGATTGTTGAACATGGATCATTCAATGCCAAGCGAGGGCTAGAGGGGTAAGATCCCTCAGAACTGCAGAGCACTGAACTGCATTAATAATAATGATAAAGCACCATCCAGTACCTTTGGAATGAGATGATGTTCTGGTGATCTAGAACTTATCATTAGTATTTTTAAACATCAGTACTGGACCTCCTTAATCTTCTTAATACACTTAATACTATTGTGGCTTAAATGTCCAAACTCCCTAATAGCTGGTGTCACCAAACTTTTATGATGTATTTCAAATATCTTTCTAAGAAAAAGTGTATTAAAACAAAATACCTAGATTCTGAACTAGACTGAGAAATTGACCTTAATTTTCATATACTTGCTGTAAAATAACATACCAAACTATTCTCTCAATCATTTTTATGATGAAATATATAAACTATAGTTGTATAGCAAAATATTAATGTCATACTGGTCCCTAAATCTTGTCCAGACAAGACAACAAAATATATTCAAAACAAGCCATGTACCCATGAATGAACAAGACTGAATGAGTGACAATGACCTAACATGCGCGTCTGTGAGAAGAAAAATCTACCTGTCAAGCTGGAGGTCATAAAAGAACTGAAATTGCAGTGTGTACAGGAAAGCACACATCTGTGGTTACACTATATTTTTACTCACGCAGCGGATGAGACTGGATGCCTCTGGCACCCCCTGCACGAGAGTAGCCTCTCGATCTAATTAGCCTCTATAGAGTCTTTATCCATATCAGTATGCTCTGTTACACCAAAAAATGCCACAAAACTGTCAATCAAGACAGTTTTGAGGCAAATGAAGAATCAAAATGTGGTGGTCTGGGCAGCCAATCAGCAGCAAGGAGAAATAGTGTGCTCGGATTGACTACTTTCAAACCTCCCGCCTCTGAGTACAGCGGTATTTCACCGTCCCAAGACGCACTTTCTTTGTGTTTCTCTCCACAGTACCAAAACATTTATAGTTGTTTTTATATGGAAATTTACATTAAAATGTATGTTACAAAATTAGTAAATTATATTTTTGTCTAATTTAGCACAAATATACGAACATTTATACATTGCCACGAAAAAAGCTGTGACCCCTCGTTCTCATGCAGGGTTTATGTTAGGGCGCGGTGCTTAGCAACCCAGCACGAGAACGAGGGGTCGTGGCGGACGAGGCTCGGACATCACAAAAACAAAAAAATGCGGAGGGTTTCCTACCCCTCTGTCCTGCACTCGGGGTGGTTCTGGAGCTGATAGGGGCGGAGGTGGGGTACATCATGGACGTCGCGAAAAATTATTAGTCTGATTCTCAGAAAAAAATCCGCGTGAGACTGAAATCGCGACTGCTGATCCGCGTATAAGTGGTGGGTTACTGTATTCAGCATACAGCAGTTTTGCTCGGTGCATTCACACTGAAGTTTTAGGGAGCGTTTCATCCTGGAATGCTTTTTGAATGGAGCACAGTCTAAAAGGCACAGTAGCAAAAACAGCCTGTTTAACTGTAGGAGGTTGGAAGATGGTTGTGTAAATGAACTAAAACTGTTTGTGTGTAAATAAAACCCCATAGATGTTTTAAATGGACCTCAGATTAAAAAAAATAACATACAAGGAAAATATAGAATATGGGCTGTTTAAGGACTACACACCCAGATTATTTCCACTTAATCACAAAGCAAAAGCTTTGTGTTTAAATGTTTTTTAAATCTTTTTTTGTCAGCCTGTTTCCAAGACAAGCTGACCTGGGCTTTCCTCTAATCTTCCTTAGAAGTCAGTAAACCAGTGTGAAGGTCTGTAGATTTTTAGCATTAAGGCTCATTTAAAACCTGAATGAATTCATCTCAAACTTGAGTTCCCCAGCATTTTTGTTTTACAGTGAACTAACAGCAAACAGGATGCCTGGCCTGGTTTTCAGCTACGTTTATCAGATTGCCATTTTTTTATGCTGAAAAGACTGAAACCAGAGACACTTGTAATGATCATGATCTGCAGGTTGAGTGAAAGAGCAAAAGGAAAAGGAAGAAGAAGAGAACTGCTGATATGCGTTTAACCAGCTCAGTGTGGTCACTGCAGGTAGATAAAACCCAAAATGGCCAAAGACTGTAAATCACATATGTTCCATTAGTAACTTATGTTTTGTTCTGTTGTGTTATGTTATATTATATTTGTGACTTGATAAAATAGCAGCTCTGCACCTGGCAACCCTTACAAAACTCTGTGTTTTCTATTTAGACTTCATTACCTGGCCATTTACTGTACAAAATGTACTTTTATGTTTACTTGTGTTATTCCCGAACAGACGTGCTCACTTAAGCTTACTCTGGTGACCTATAAATTCCACACCATTACCACTATTTTAGCACAGAACCATTTAAATAATTTAATGTAATTCATGGAACTTTCTGTTACACTCTAGTAATGTAAATCTCTCTGAGGGTTGAAAGATTGCAGCACATACATATGAGCAGACACACACACACACACACACACATACAGACACACACACAATCCATTTCACTTATCACTTACAAAACCTAAAGCTCCACACTTATCCGATTCACTTTGAGAAAATTGATCTGTTGTCTCTGTCTATGTGGAAGTGCGTTCATGGCTCATAATTAGGTAAGGAGGGATGCCCTTTGACGCCATATCCGCATTAAGACACCTAAAATGGGGGGATTAAGGCTGCCAGGTCTCTCCTTTATAGACTTTTATGTAATCAGTGCAGGACAGGGCTTGTTTACTGGGCCGAGCAGGTAAAAGAGGAGGGTCACTGTTGAAAACACCTGTATTCAGGCAGGCCACACCGCCCTCTCCTGCGATTGGCTGGTAAGGGCCACTCTCAGGCAATCCAGAGATGTTTTATGGTTGTCAGTGGCTATAAACAGTTTACCTTAATCTTGAGTATGAAATAAATGGGACTTCTTTTCAAAAGAAAAGTAAAAAAAAGATATTAGTATGTTTTAATTAGTACTTCGATGTGTATTTTGCGTAAACTAAAGTAAATTACAGCATCATACTAGATTAATGAATGAATGGGAGTAGAAAGTGCTCTCTCCACCTTAGTGTAATGAAGGAGTCCTTAGGTATCATGTCTACAAAGGTGGTGGGGTTTCGCACTAGCCAATCCCAGCGCATGGGGGACGTGTCTTGTCTGAATATAGGTGGGAAACAAAGCATGACCGTAAGGTAATCCACTCGATGTGCTGTAGATCCTTTTTAAATCCATTCACTCACACAGGAGCTGAAGAACAGCTACTACGTTCACACCTGAGATTATCTGTGAGGAACAGGAGCCATGAGCAGAGCCAGGGGCGTCCTCCTCACTCTGTGGGTCTTCCTCCTCATCATCATCTCCAGAGCCACTCTGGTAGAGACCAGGTCCGAGAACATGGAGGACCAGAGTGAAGAGAAGAGAGAGCTGGTGGGTAGATGGATCTGAAATTAGTTTAGTCGTAATTCATGTTGAGCTCAGAAATGTCTCCAGGAGCTCGTGGTACATGGTCCAGAAACCCAGTGCAATGTTCCTACCCTTAAGATTACAGTGATTTTCCTCAATTCCTCAGTCAAACAGCCCTTTATGAGGGCAAAAGGGAATTTGTTAGAACAGAAAAACCCTAAAATGTTTTGAATGGTTTTAGTACAAAAATATTTTCATACAGAAGCAAGCTTGCAGTGGGTACATTTACAGGTGACTCTAGTAGAGTAAAGCAACTTGCTATAAACCTAATTGCCTTCTAGTGTATGACTTCAACTGAAACAACTCACCTGAAATGACATTTCTAACCATTAGAAATAAACTTTTTGGCTTCAGTTGAATACCCCCATAGAAAACGTTATTTTCTAAGATGGCATAATTTGTGCATTCAATGCTGTGGACACCACTTAGTTCACTGAGTGTGGATCTTTACCTGCAGCTTGGAGTCCTGCAGAAAGTGCTGGAAAAACTACAGAACAGAAGAACTGTAACATGGGAGAGAAAATACAGCCGCCTGCCACGGGTAGGTTTTACATACACTGTGTGCTCCCTTTGTTGCAGTTACAGCCTCTACTCTTCTGGGAAGACTTTAGATGTTAACACATTACTTTGAATATACGATTGCATTCAGCCACAAGAGCATCAGTGAGGTCAGGTACTGATGTTGGAAGATTATTTCTGGATCACAAACAACACTCTAGTTCATCCCCAAGGTACTGGATGGCCAGACCAGTCTGGCACATTTGTGCACGTTAAAGAAGCTAAATTCATTCTTTAGAAGGGCTGTGGATACTTTTGGACATGTAAAGCACACACATCCATATGAGATAACCTTGAATATTATTTAACACTACCTTGCATATTGCATTGTGGCACCAACCCCTGCTGCTCAGACTGGGGCTGAACAGATTATGGTAGAACCACAGTTCTCTTACCTTAAAGTGTGTACAGTGAAGAGGACAAAACTATGAAAATTGACTATAAAAAGAGTCCAGGTCTTTGTATGACTTCAGTAATAACACAGTGAAAAGGTCAGTTTATTATAAAACACATTTCTGTTAGTGCAAACTCTTTGTTAGCAAGAACACTCCTTTTCAGCATTACTTTATATTTGTTTAAAGATTTTGATGTGATTAATCATTATCATTTGAGAATTACCAAGCTTATTTTTTCTAACTGTAACTCCTCTGTTCTTACCCAGTGTAACATTGGGGATTTCTGTACTGTGAAGAAAGGCTCTCGCTTCGGTCAGCTCTGTGACTGTCCAAGAGGATCTAAGTGCAATCTGTTCTTCCTGAAATGCTTATGAGGGACAGAACAAAAGAAAACTTTTGTAGTTATATTATTCAGGGAAGAACCTTTAGAACGATTTACTGATGTCTGTAAATCAACAGTTTAAGAATGTATTTTGTAAGCATCCTTGTGTAACCTTTTATATCAATTTAACAGATTTATCATGTAAATACCTGATCATGTACATATCTGAAGTTACTATTTTTTCAAAAAATAAATATATTTACAAAATGTTGTTGGTTTCATTTTGTCCACTATAAACATGAGCAGTCCATCAGGCGTTAGACATTTTGCTATGCAAGTCTAAACTTGTGAAATATAAGCTCACAGAGCAGTTTCATTTCTGTAAGGACAGATAAAGTGAGCCTGTTAAGTCAACTTCTGCCTATCTCTTGATAAAACATGCACTTTTTCACGTTATTTTAAAGATAAACATACAAGCCAGATGTTTACACCACATTCTAAAAGTCACTTTATTAGGTACACATGGATGCACTTTATATGTTTACAATTACTGTACCCAGTTTTTAGCCACTATCTACAATGTCTACAAAGGGACCACCAAATGACCACCGTGATAACTGAATCATTTGCAGTGTAGCACCAGCAACTAAATTAAAGGTTCTGCAGGTAAACACTGCAGAAGTATTAAAGCATTTGACCATATTCAGCCTCTCCTGCATTTTACTGATTAGGATGAGCATACTGTATACGGGTCACTTTGAAGCATAAGTTTGTTCACACTGATGGCAGATGTGGCTCATTTACATCCAGAAATGTGGACCACCGAGGCAGAAATGTCACATCTGAGTGAAGTTAAGCGGTCAGACTTGCAATGTGAGCGTAGCCTATTAGACAACATGTCTTTAGACAACAAATGTCTCCGAGATGCAGTTAATCACCACTATAAAAATGACAGACAGCTCAGGTGATGGAAGATCATTTTCTTTGATAGCTCCTAAACTCATTTCCTCCCATTTTATTATGCATTTTGCTTGTTATTATTATTAACAATAAACGTAAAACTATTTGAATTGTTTCTGAGCCATTATCTTGTCATTACCTACTCACTCCTTTCTCACTGAATCAACAGGCCACAGCAGGCCTTTACTCATTCACTTTAACTGACTTTTAAGTGACTTTAAATATGTTGCAGGTCCACCATCTCACCAAAGAAGTAAAAATAGCTTTTGATTTAACGCACAAACACCAATTTATCTTCATCAAAACAACTAAACAAACTGTTCTCATACACTCGACAAACCTCATCCATACACAACCCGGCTGCATCTACAAAACTTTTTTACATAACAATGACCACCCGTGAAGCAGGGCGGAAGTTACAGAGGAACTCTTTCAGAGGAGCTAAGCCATAGTTTTGCTGCAGCAACATAGAGCACAGCTTGAAAGCACAGCAATCAAAGCTCATTAGGATTTTACCTGTTTATTTTCTTCCACCGGAAAAAACGAGATTCATCATACTATATATTCTGAGAAATCATACGGGGAAATATTAGAAAACACTAGATTATGTTTCTGACTAGAAATTACATTTCTAACCATAAGAAAGACAGTATTTGGCCTTCACTGGATTTCCACATAGAAAATGTTATGTTTGAGTATTTTTTTTTTCCTCCACCTTTCTTCTGTTCTGTAGCCTGTTTCCTTTGCCACCGTTGCAACAACTGATAAGTTATTATATAAATGAAGCCCTGAAACCAATAAACATAAAAAAAAGAAGACTTTTCTACTTCAGAGAAATACCTTATGGTAGGATTTGTCTCTATAGAAAAATTACCTACCAAAAATAAAACTACGGCTCCCTTTTCAGTATGACTCGTGTGTAAAATTCTTTGTTAGGCTGTAGCGACCTGTACACCTTGCAGGTGAAACTGGGCCATTATTTGCATTCATAAAGCTTAAAGTAGCTCTGTAAGTAAAGTCCAGCTTTAAAGGAGTGTGTTACATCTCATCAGCATGTGCCGGTTTGGCCGTGTCTAACCCAGCACCCCCAGCTGAAGCAGGCATTAAGCCGACGGCCAGTGAGTCAGTCCGACTATCTGCCACTGATGAGCTGTTTCCCTGGAGACTGTTTTCAGAGGCCTCTATCTCCTTTCCTTCAGACGTGTCCAGAGGCTGCTGTAGCAGAGAGGATGCTGTGTCCACTGGAAACAACTGTTGGACATCTGAAAGCATTGGCTCTGAGATGAGCTTGGTATCATCCACAGTGTCTTCAGAGGGCAGCAGTGGTGAATCAGCATCATTCAGGATATTTCTGGAAATTACTGCAACAAAGAAAAAAAAAAAAAAGATTACTGCAACAAAGACAAACCTGCTGCGTTCATTATTCAACCTACTGGGTGATTAAACAACAAGGATAACTATCAAAAACACATTTCTTTTATTCGCATTAATGTGGGTGGCTTGAACTAGTGATTGTTTAAAGCACATTAAGAGGTGATGTGGATTGTTGACTCGCTAGACAGGGAGGGGGTAAGTTATCTAGCCGTTCATTTGTAACAGCACAAACCAGTTGTACAGGTAGTAGCAGCATCAGCCAGCTAGATATCTTAAATTATGAAAATGATTAGAGTATTTAAAAAATTTTCCATTTGAATGGAACATTAGAAATGAGTATCAATAAAAACTAGTACATTTTGCCAACCTAGTACATATCAAACCATAATTCTTATATTTTACATATTCTTTTCATTTTAGATTCTTTAAACTAACCTTCTTTTGCCCTGACTTTACACACACTATACATTCTCTCAAGAAGCTTCAATGCTTGCTGACAGCGGCAATCTAATTGTAGAAGCAGCTAAAATATATATATTTTAGTTTTGTAAATAAGTTATTACATTAACGTAACTGTTCATATTCATTGTATATCAAAATATCTTTAAGAAAAACATACGTTAAACCAGACGCATTCTAACTCTGGAAAAGTACTGTATTTACTGACATATAAGTAAATATGTCCTTGGAGCAGAGGTTTGGACTGACCTCCAGTAGGTGTGTAACTATCTTCTGAGGGCTGAGATCTCCAGCTGAAGGGGCAGTAACTGGGGAAGAGTATGAGGGCCAAGGAGAAGAGCAGAATCTGTCAAATAAAGAACGAAACAGCTTCAATTCAGTGCAGCTTCAGCCTCTAATCAGTGACTGATAGACTTGATTCATTCAAATCACATTTTGGCCTCATTACAGTGGTCAGTTCTGTGACTCACAAAACTTGACCACTGGAATATAGCAGTCTGGCCATCAGTGTAATCTGAAAGCAAAACAGTTCTGACCATGAGGCAAGTGCTTGTCTGGGCAGCTTTTGTGGCCGTCTGCTTTACAAGAGCCTGCAGTCTCCGCAGCTGTGTTATTAGAGACCTGCATACATACACATCGACCCAGACACAGACACACACAGAACAACTACAATTAGCAACCACACGAGGAAATGTAAGGAGTTTACAGAAACAGGAAATGAACACTGAAGCTATTTGAAGGCAGAGAGTGTGAGCAAGTGTGAGTCTGAGTATGTATGTTTCACTTACACGTTGTGTTTCTCCAGTTGATCTACTGTTCTCTGTAGCTCCTTATTCTGAGCGGAGCATGCAGCAACCCTGAGACACCAACGCACAGGCAAACACGTTGAAATTTAGGGACAAATTAGACAGTTAAGAATATAAGCTGTGAATAGCGCTATATTTAAATAGTTTAACAGCAGATTTACACATGGTTATCAAACTCCAACCTAATATAAATGGCTCTAAACTGTTACCTGCTCTCCAGACCATCAATGTACTCTTTCTTCCTGCGCCGGCTGTCCTGGGCGGACAGCTTGTTGCGAATTTTACGCCTCACTTTCTTTAGAATCCTCTCCTCAGCCTGCAGCATTGAGTTCAAGCAAGTCACAGAAAAACACTGTCCATCCATTGGTTTTCATATTAAGTGTTAACTAACACTACATATTATGACACTTCTTCATGGATCATTACTGAAACGAGGGAATTATAAATACAAGCTCTCAACATCATCATCAGTTACATAAACTAAACAAGCATGTAATATTTTACCTTTGTTAATGGCAGGTTGTTAGGAAGTGAGATTCCTTCCTGGTTAAGAAGCTTCTGCTCCTCCTCTGTCAGATTCAGCTCTGGGTAAATCTGAATCATTCAGATTTTAGGGAAAAAAATGTTAATCAGTTTTGTCAATAGCACACAGATGAAGAGAGAATTTTGTACAATAATTTACTCCCTCACAGAGACATGTTTCTTAAGATTATTCAGTAACTGCCATGGGTGGCTGGTATAAACAAATGTAGTAGTTTTACTTGTTGTTAACAAATGACCGGATGTCTTTTATTTTGGGCTTCTATGCAATTACAAGTAACAGCACCACCAACAGGTGCCAAAAAATGAGAATTGACTAAGAGGGGGAAGCTTTGTACTAGATCAAATTGTAGATTGAACAGTCTACCTGTGTTTCCACTACAAATGTGATACGACCTATTACATGTAGTGTAACGCCCCCTACATTTGTTCTCTATTTGGGCTTTGTTTGTGCTCAACAGATGGGGCAAGCGGGTCTGTTTGTTAAACAGAATTATGAAGTTTTTAATTTTGTTCACATCGAGAGTCAGACAAACTGTGAGCCTATCATTACAATATCTTATGCAGAAATGTTTACTTCTTATGCTTAACATCATAAAAGGCCTGTGCCTTGTAACACAGACAGTTATCCAATATTATGACCGGCCGTCACTGCTTTAAAATGTTGTGTGGACTACATACAGATGCATACTGACCAGGTCATCTGTGGGTATGTGGTGTACATGCTGAGAGCTTTCTGGATTCACATGCTCTACTTTTACAGTAGAAACCAGCGGTAGCTCGCTTACGACACATGAATCGGACATCAGCACCTGGGAGCTCCAATCATCTAAAACAAGAGCAGAGGTGAGAGGGGTCATGTTTCTGAATTTCATGAAATTTTCAGGCATTTCTATCACTTTAATATACCCGTTATGAACTGCTCAGCTGCAGACCAGTGTATTGCTGTGTAGGGTATATACAGAAATTGTTTCACAAAAAAACTTCATTAACAGTTTGTTTCATACCTCAAATGCAGTCAGTATATCAAGATATGTTTGGGGTTTTTTTCTTAAGCTTTGCACTGCTGTAACAAGGCTGAAGTAGCTAATTATTTGCACTGTATAAACTGACTAAATAATCCCAACTGTGCAAGTAATGATAGTTTTAAGATCGTCTTCATCTTGCAGTCTGATTTTTCCCTGAATTCTGTCCATTTTCATCTATAACAGTATGTCACGCAACAGAGGAGTATACAAACCAAGCTCAATGGAGATAACATCCACTTTCTCCTGTGGGCTACTGCTCAGGCTACCGATGTCATAGACCACCTGGTAGACGGTGGGCACAGCCTGATTGTGAGTGGAGTCCATCAGCACAGTTGGACCATCTGAGTTACGGTCATCCGACATGCCACTGTCACTCTCAGACAGCGACTGACGCAGAGGACCTGAGGCGTAAACTTCATTTGGGTTAATGCCCTGGAGGACGTCCTCAGATTCACTGTCATTGTGGCTCTGCCAGACAAAAAAAGCATATCATCAAAATGAATAATAATATGTTTAATAATGTCTAATGAATCTTTTACAAACCCTAAGCTGCTTTACAACAGATCACATATGGACTATGACGCAGAGGAAGGGGAGCTGTGTAGAGTACAAAAGAAAAACATATTTCATTATTTCAGACTACATTTATCAACAATAGCAAGAAGCTCTTTGGGTTTGGATGAATAGGGTTTCACTGCCCCTTGCAGGATTATGAACAAAATGCCTTTTTTGATATTTTCTGGTCACTTTTAAGTGTAGGGAAAAAATATGCAAAAATTTTGTTGACATAAAACAGTTCTTCAGGCATATTTCAGTTATATTTAGCAACAGTTTCTTGTTCATCAATGTGTTTTTCTTGGTATGAGGAGCAGTTCTTGCCTATATAATTATTTAACTGTATTTCCCCCAAACAAGTATCATAAAGAAGGGGCATGGCAATGTTTTTCCCCCCGATGATCAAGAAATTAACCAGTGAATTATAAGGAAATCAATAATTATGTCCACATGTATTCCATGTAGGGATCTGGGTTATATAAGGAAAGAGTGTAAAAAGAAGCATCTGAACCATTTTGAGATCAATGGTCTAAGAATAAATGTTATCATTGTTTTAATGTAACATTTACTTATATGAGGCAAAAATGATTGAAAATGCTGCAACTTTTTGTGCAGGACAAAAACGATAATCAGACCAAAAAGAGGTTTATGTTAAAAAAAATTTCCAGACAGATTGATGAGGACGTTAAAGTACAAACAAAACAAAACAAAAGCTTACAAAATTCAATTAATAAACTTTAAATATTAACATGATGGATACTCACACTGTGGGGCTGGATGACCCACTCCTCTGTGCTGCTATACAAAGATGGTGAACATGAGTCGGTCAGAACCAGTCCAGCCTCCAGAAGCCTGGCCTCCTCACTCGGACTTAAAAACACACTGCCCTCATCACAGTCCTGTAATGCACAACAGGGAGAATCAAGATAAAGGTCCTGTTATCAATAGCTGGGGTTCAGCAAAGTTACTGTCTCTGCTGTGATGAGAGCTGATAAAAGTTTAGTGTTACTCCAGTCCAGCAGGAAGGTGAGACATTTGATCAAGGAGAGAGAGAATGAGAGAGAATGAGAGAGAATGAGAGAGAGAGAGAGAGAGAGAGAGAGAGACAGAGAAAGAGAGAGAGAGAGAAACAGACAGAGAGAGAGAGAGAGAGAGAGAGAGAGAGAGAGAGAGAGAG
>JBBJLS010000032.1:792107-805296 GCA_037577275.1 Bryconaethiops microstoma | reverse complement strand
TTGAAAACCCAACAGGTGCCCCCCCCCCCCCCCCCCCCCCGCCCTTTCCATAGATCTATCAACTGCTGAGCTTGATGCCTTATGGAATGAGCCTCCATATGCATTAACAGGAGCCAATGAGCTGTTTCTAGGAAATGATGTCATGGCCACTGGTAAGAGTGTCACATCTGACACTAAGCACTATTGCAAAACATGGTTATATATTCTCTAAAATTAAAACTTCATTTAGGCAAGGTGTATCTGCACATCGTCTTTATAAACTGTATATTTGGGGGGGTGGTGTTAGAAATGCCGCTATTATTTAGACCTGCCAGATATTTTATAGAGCCACTATCCTGTTTTAGCTTAGTAGGAAGTTGAGATTTATACTGTGGTTCTGATAGCCTTATACTATAAACAAGCAAATGATTGTTGTTCCCAATTTTTTACATTTGTTATTGCACTTAAAGTGGAATTCCATAGATTTTTTCCCCCCAAAATATCAGCATAATTCAATCATTTAGATGTAAACAAATTTATTCAGAGTGGGTCATTTTCTATATGATTCACCATTTCAGATCAAACCAATCATATGTCCTTTTACAATGGGAGCGAGGAGTACTAATGTGTCATAATGAGTACTGCTAATGTAGAATCATTTTGTTGGCTGTCCAAAATGACCTGTAAACCCACATGTTTCTTCTGAGTTTTTATATGTAATGTTGGAAATGGTAGTGTTTTTTGGGTACTTCTTTGCCATAAAGTTCCCTGCATACACCTCTCTGCCATGAATGGCATTTAAAATGTTTAAACTAAAATCCTATTGCAAAACTAAAGAAAATAAAATCTCAGACATTAGGCAGTATACGTGCAACCTTTTAATATAAAGGCTTTATGAAGTTTTTGGAGGCTTTGAACACTTCAGACAATGCTATCACCACCATTGTGAACAATTCAGACTCAACAAGTTTGCACAATGTGGTGCAGTTCTCATCAAACCAGCTTTGTTTTTACATATTAACGATTTAATTATGCAGAACTGCAGTGGGCTGGTGCCCCGCCCAGGGTGAGTCCCTGCCACCTTTGGTCCTGGCATAGACTCTGGGTATGCGCAACCCTAGTCATGAATAAGATAATAATTGAATGTTAATAATGCAGAAATGTTGACCATTTTCAACCTGATTCCCCTAAATGAATATTCTGAAAATATATACCTTTGCTGACACGTTTACCTTTCATCAGCAGCGAAGCTTATAAATGTCAATTCAGTGATCATCCTTCATACATACTGAGTAAGGATGAGTCCAGAATACATGTGCAACTGTATTGTAAACATGTTCTGCCCTGTTTGGTGCAGGCGAAGAGGAAGTGGAAGCTGAGGGAGAGGAGATCACAGGTGAAAGTTACTGGAAAAGGAGGGAAGCTCTCAATACAACCAGCAGTGTCTCTTTAGCTGTGGGAGAACGCTTCTCTTCAGGTATGTGCATCACTGCCATTTGGAGCTGAGTGTAAAAGTCTCCATAATGGACAGTAATGGCAAGGCTGGTTCAGCAAACTGTCAGAGATAATGCCCTCTCAAAGACCCATAATGTCTCTACACAGTCTAATCATATCCTCTCAGAGGTAGCCCATCTTTGCTGAAATTCTGTGCCTACAAAGGAAAGTGTAATGTCAAGGTATAATATCATTATGACTAAGCCATTTAGGTGCTCAAAATAGATATTAAATCTCCATTTATGGCTCTGTGTAAAGCCCTACCTGCGTAAGCCATTTCTGATAATAAACAGGACTTTTCTAGCATTTACTTCTGTGTGGTCCAGATGTCATACTACTGTTCAGTGGAAGGAGGCGATCCAATGAAGAGCCTGACAGTGAACTGCAGGAGGCGCTGCGCACCAGACTGAGGGTTGTAGAGAGCAACAGCCAAGATGTTATTCAGCTATTTAAGGTAAGATGTTAAATCTGTCTCAAATGTTACAGTAGCATGAAAAAAATTATAGTTTAACATTCTTGCATTTGTCCAATGTTTTCTCCAGGATCTGTCGGCACGCTTGGTTTCAGTGCATGCCGAAAAAGATTACTTCGTTATTACCTTCAAGACTGTGGAGGAAATCTGGAAGTTCTCCACTTACCTGGCTTTAGGTAAGCCATCATAGACAAGGTACAGAGTATTATGTTAATATTCTACTCAAAACGTTTATGACCTACCACATGATTGTGTGTCAGGATACGTGGCAAGGTGCCTGGAGAACTTCCTGTGTGACCAGTCTTTCTGGCTTGACCCTGTGCTGCTCACTGATGTAGAAATCTGTGTGACAGTGGATGAGGAACACCTAGCCACCCTTTATCTGGGACTCCTGCTGCAAGAGGGTAAGAGTCCTATTAGATGTACTGAAGTCCAGCTTTGAACAGGAACAGTGAGAGGAACACTTAATTTCCCCCTTTTTAACCAACTGATCCGGAAATAAAATATGGTTTATCCAAAGCAATGGCATTCTAGCAATGACGTAGCATTTCTCACTTGTGTATAAATGTGAACAAAAAGGCTTTGTCTTGCTTCTTGGAATCATTACTGGCAAAACTGTCAACAGCCTGAATCCTGCCATTATCTGTCATGGTAAATTTGTTGTGAAATTAGTTCTAAAAAACTTGTTTTCACCACATAGGGATTTGCTTAAAGGAGGTCTACACTTGTAAACAGCGTCAGAGACATATGGAACATTTCCTTAGGATTATGTGTTGATAAAGAGCTCTTTTTCTCTTTTTTATGGCATGTTCCTAAAAGGTAGAACACAATCTCGTTCTTTCAGAAAAAAAGAGGTACAGAAAGAAAATAAATAAAACACTATTAGTATGTCAAACAGATGCTGATTAGTAAGAACAAATATTGAAAAGCTTAGGACAATCTAAAGGCAAAGAGAAAGACAAGAAGAGCAGTAAGATGGCTGTAAATGGAGAAAAATTACCAGTTTGTATTTTGTTTGCTTGTAGGTTCATTCTTTGCCAAAGCTCTGCTCAATAGTAAGTGTACAAAGGAGGAAGAGGAGCTGGACTATAGAAAGAATGACCTAGTTATGGTGAAAGATATTGGACAGGAGGGCATGTGGGAGGGAACACTGCTGTCCACTGGTCAGCATGGGCTTGTGCCTGTTCACGCCATGCAGCCTCTGCCCTACCCTTTCTACCAGTAAGTGACACCGACCTTCTTCACGTAAACACAATATGATAGACAGCAATCTAATAGATTATAGCAATCACTATATAGATATAGATTTATTACTATAGGGCCTTGCAAACTGAACCATGCTTAAAATGCTACTCTACTGTGTAACTACAATTGCAGTGTTACTGTAATATTAGAATAACACAACAGATTTATTCTGATTTAAAAGGTGGTTCCTAAGGAAGTACCCTGGCGGTGTAGGAGGAATCTCAGCTGAGAAAGGTCTTGCTGATGAGCCCATAGGTGAGGTTCTTCAAAATCCTATAAAAACATAGTAGGTGTGACACTGGAAATATCTACAGGTACAATTAGCTCTTGGAATTACCTGCTCTAATTTATTCTTTAAACACACAGGTCCTTTGTTCTCTTTTTATAGTTACAGGTACTTGCGTGGCAGTGGTGGACCATTACCCGATGGTTAAAGATGAACTGCTCCTCAATAAAGGAGATTTGATTGAGGTGGATGGCTTGCTCATCAGCTCCATGAATATGTTCATAGGAAGACACCTTTTCAGTGGTCTCACAGGATTTGTTCACAAGGCTCACGTGAAACCTGAGAATGTAAAACCGCTGTAAGAACAAACACAAAAAATCAAATACACTGTTGTCTGTTCCCATGTATTGTTAAACATTTGACATCAAGAAATATCAGACCTTCTCATATGAACGCAAGTGGTCAAGTCTTTTTCAGTTTCAGTAGGGTGTAGAGGGGAGAACAGTTATGTTATGTGATGAAGTCAGAATGGAAGTCATGTGGTTGATAATGCCTCCTTTGTTGGTCTCTTACAGCAGTAGACAATTGGTCTTTCTGAGTGAAGAGGAGAGGGTAGGTCTCTCACAGTTTAACCCCTGCCATGATCAGTACCACACTGGCCTATTGGACAAACTCTTCGCCACTGACATCAGCACTGTTTATAGATTGGGTATGAAAACACAGTTGCTGTCTATGTAAGTGATACCCTGACATTGTTTTGGTGGAGGCAGCGTGGTTTAATGAATTTGTTTTATACATTCATAGATAGACTAGATGACTCAGATTTTACCTACATCAGAAAACAGCCCAAGCAAGGTAATCTTTTTCTCCCTGAAATCTCCTGGATACCTTTCTTCTACTGTTTTTTTTTTGTTTTTGTTTTTGTTTGTTTACACCAACGTTTTCTATCACGTGACTTGTCAAAATCTCAATTTCAGTTTCTTTTTTTGTCATTTCCCAGAACATAAAAACCCTGTGAATGCCAGAAAGAGCACTATATCGGAAAAAAGTGAAACTCCACCGTTCCATTCCTCCCCACAGTCTTCCTTCTATGCATCACAAAATCACCTAGAGAGGGAGCAAGAGGCCTTCTCCTTCAGTTTAGAAGACACCTTCCGAGAGATGGATGAGTATGAAGAAGATCCACCCAACTGCATGGATGACAACACCTGGGAAACTGAAGATGCTGAATTTTTTGACCCTACATTGATCCTCCTGAATCTGGACCACTTCCAGGGCACTTTCCAACCACTTTATGACTTTTCCTACTCCTTCCTTGACACGGTCTTTGGTGGTCTTCCGGAGGATGAGGTACTCCTGCATCTGGAGAGTTTGCGTGAGGGGGCAAAGAAAGGCAGGATGCTGTGGGCCCACCGTCGAGCCTGTTTCCTTCTGGGCAGACTGTGTGCCAAAAAGCTCAAGTACTCCCAGGCTCGAGTCTACTTTGAGGAGGCCTTAAAGATCCCTGTGGAGGGCTTTAATGACAAACCTCTGCTGATTTCACTGTACACCAACCTTACTGCTGTTTACCTTAAGCAGAGGATGACGGACAAGCTACCTTTTACGCTAGAGAAGGCCAGTGCACTTATGCTGTGCCTCCCCTTCCACAACTTCTGCTCTATGGATGAGTTTGAATTGCTAAAGCCCATTCTGCGCAAAGCTGTAATTGACAATGACCGGCATCTAGAGGCAAGGACTTGCTATCTTATTCTTTGTCTTTTTTTGCAGCACAGGAAAATTGAAGAGGCCTTACCTTTTGTGGAGAGACTGCAGTTCCTGACAATCACACTCTCTGCAGAGGAAAGGAGGCCTATAGGCCCAGTAGACCTTAACTGGATACTCTGTAGGCTGTACCACAAAAAATATCTGCCTTATCTGGCAATAGCCTCTCTTAGTCTGGACTCAAGTCAGGACCATTCCTTGGAAGATGCCTTCCAAAAGATTGAGCTTTTCATCAAGAACTCAGCCAGACTAAATCCTCGGTGGAGAGATGGTACCAGTCTGCTTCCAGCTCAGGTGGTGGTTTACTTGCAGCAGGCCCTATCCATAGCCAGCCATGGAGATGACCTGAAGACCGAACGAGATGTTTGTCTCTATCTGGCCACTCTCTACCTGCAGCATGGAGCCTTAGATAACGCAGTGCCCTTTGCCAAGCAGGCTGTGCATACAGGGACCCACATTAATGAAGAGGAGAGCTTTGAGGCATCAGTGCTACTTTCCTGGCTTCTGGTGCTGACAGGGGAAACAGAGACAAGCCAATCTACTCTGCAGCTTCTCCTTAAGTCTCTGAACGAAACAGACAGTCCAACACAACGTGGTGTGGTCCATAATCTATTGGCTCTCTGCCTCCGGAAAAAGGGCAGAGTTACAGAAGCAGCCAAGAACTTTTATTGTGCTCTCAAGATCTCACAGGAGAATGGAAACAAGCGTAATGAAGCACTGGCTCTTGCTAACCTGGGCTGTCTTGCTTTGTCAGTAGGATCTCCATGCTTGGCACAGAGTTTCCTGCTTAGATCCTTACACCTGTTCCAGTTTCTCTCTGAGAGTGCCTCTGATGAAGAACATGTTCAAGCTCTGCTGTGGTTGGGCAGGAGCTACAAAGACAGGGGAGGAAGTCAGGAGGTCAGACTGTGTTATGAGATGGGGCTTCTGATCGCAATCAGTGCCCAAAACCTGCACAGTGAGTGAAAGAAATGCTTAGCTTGAGAGATGTTTGCTTGAGAATGTTTCTTTGGTTGTTCAGAAGTTCCTTATCATGTTTCCACATTTTTAAAGGCAGAATATCAAGCCACATCAAACTGTAACATTCACATTACTATTACAGGCCAGATGGTTGTAGCTAAGGTGCTCAGTCGTCTGTATGCTGATTTACTACTGTATGGACAATGCATCATTTACTATGAGCACTGTGTGGGGCTGTCCAGAGAACTGAAAGATAAACGTCTAGAGGGAGAATACCTGGAGATTCTGAGCAGTCTCTACCTCTCACTCAATACTGAGAAGTAAGACACACCACTTTTCTATGACATGAACTGCTGCTAATGTCCTCTGTACAGTACAGTACTGTGCAAAAGATACCAGGGTATCATTTTTGTTTGTTTTATTTTCTGTCAAAATGGCCATTAAGCATTAATTATATAAATTTTTTGTGTCAAAACTGAAAGTATTTAATTTGTGAAGAACTTTTCTGCTCCCTACTGTTATCTTACCAACAGTAAAACCAATGGCTTACCCTCCAACATAAGTTGCCCTCAAAGCTTTCACTGACATTAGGTTACTCATACAAAACACCCAAACAACCAACTTCCCAAACACAACCTGCACATTTTTGTCCATGTGCATTTTATATAACTACAGGAGACATTTATGAAGTGAATAAAAAGAAAATAAGGAAGGAGAAAGTCAAAAGATAGTTGAAAAAAATGGGACCCTTAATAATCATGCAAGACTTGGTAGAACATCAAAACTGTTACCACCAGATAAAAAATACTTAACAGTATTTTCCATCATGCCAGTGGGAGAAAACCCAAGGCCAGAAACGTGTAAAAGGAGATGGACAAAAATGTTGAAATTTATATTTAGTTGTTGAGGCTTCTGTGTAATTTCGGTTAAATATGTTTTCTGCTTTTGTTTCCTGATGCTGAAAAATGAATAACATTTACCTAATGGACATTTTGCCTGGAAACTGAATAAAAGAATTGCCCTGTAATATGTATAAAATTGAAGCGTCTAAATTGGCTGAACTTATTTATTTTTTTAAAGTTGTGCTTAGCCATGTGGTGTGATGTTCACTTTATGCAATAATTTGAAAATCAAGTGTGTCTAAGTAAGTCAACAGCCTTTGGGAATTATTTTAGGTCATCAAGAAAGTCTCTGGACTACACAAAGCAAAGCTTGAGGATTTCAATAGACCTGGGGAAGAGACAGGAGGAGTCAGAAACATGGTTGCAGGTGGGCCGCATCTACTACTTAATCCACGAGGATGAGCTGGCTGACATGTACCTTCAGGTGAGGAAATGGCAGTAGAGCAGTGTATAGCAATATATATGTCCTACTCTAACAACTGAAATTCTTCTAAGAACCAGATTGTTGTTGTTTTTTTACATTGCAATTTCTAGTGTTTTTTCCATATTTCCACAAAGGAAGTACAGTTATCATGTGAAATGTGCATCAACTGCTTCCATGGTCATAGCATCTATAAACAAACTTTTGTAGGCAGCAGTACAGACAGCCTTGAGGATGAATGATCCACACTTTGCCATGAGCATTTATGAAGAGGCTGGAGATGTCTTTTTCAAAGGACAAAGAAACAGAATGGCTGCCCTGCCATTTTTTAGAGTATGTGTTACCAAGAACTTGCATTATGTGTTTACCGTGTTTACCAATTCAATTTATCTAATTTTCAGAACTCATACTTTTAGTTAAGTTACTCCATTTGAGTTGATATGTGTTACCTGGGTACTGGCAGAGTGTACATCTGCTGTGTGTGCAGGATGGGAGTCTGCCCTTTGCAAGGAGCATTAAAGATGTGCACTCAGAGTTCAGGCTACTCAGTAAACTCTCTGAACTGCTGCTGAAGGAAGGCCAGTATGAAGAAGCTCTCCAGTACACTACACTTGCAGTGCAGATTAGTACAGCAACAGGTAAGGCAGCTAAATACCTCTTTAGCCTGAATTTCTAGTATGCCAACAGGTATTAATTAGAAGACAGCAGTATAAGGCTGGTCCAGTGAACATTTTACAGGCTTCAAACAATAGTTGTCCCCAGAAACTTGTTCTCAGATCTCATTTGTAAAAACAATAATACTTACATTTCATAATTAACCATAATGTTCATTACTGCAGTTCAAAATATATCCAGTAGGTGGCAACAACTTATTAATGGAATATGCCAATGATACTGCAAATAAACTAAAATCAGACATGGGGTAAGGCATGTAACCTACTCAATGGATAACTATAGTTATTTATCTGAGATGGTTCATTAACTTGTCATGCCTCATCAGTTTAAACTGAGAGTTTTTATTATTGTACAATAATGTAAAGTGTTTCCACACACACAATTTGTGGCATCTGAGGCCTTGTGGCATCTGAGGCCATATGGAATGTGGTGCAGTTTGTTGTGCTCTGAGGCAAAGTGACAAAGATCTCTGGCATACATTTATGATGCATTCAGTAAGCTAGCTAAAATTGTATTCATTTTTAACATACTCCAACTATCAACAAAACTGCTTTATAGTCTTTGCTGATTAAATGTATTGAAGTTTAACTACAATTTTGTTGCTTAAACTAAGACAAAGCTTATGGATTTGATGAGAATCAAATGAACAGACCTGGGGATCTTTATTTCCCTATGGTCAGAGCAGACATGTGCCATTGTGCTGTTCTAGACAAAACAAAATTGTGCTGTACCTGCAGAATTGTAACATTACAACCAATAAGCAATGACACACAAAATCCAGTGTACCATCAGACAAATGAAATAGGGTACCAACAAAATCTATGATACAACATTCTATACACAGATAACACTCCAAACAAGTCTCTGCATGGTCACTCCAACAACCTGGATCCAAATACAGCAGTTTATACCAAAGCTGATATTCATATGAATCCTGGAAAAATTCTCACCATTTATTTATTGGTCATAAGTCACAACGTAAGCGAAATGATAAATGCATACTGACTGAACAAAACCTTTGTTCACCTCTATTATTGTACCTATTATTATATTAGTGTTTTAGTTCATGTTAATTTATTCCAGTAAGAATTTGACAGCAAGCCAGACTTATTAGCTAGTTACATGCCAGGCATGTTCTACGGCACTTTTTCTGTACAAATTATAGAAGCTGTGTGTGCAGCAAAAGGTGCATTTAAAAAATAATTCATTAATTAGAAAAGAGGCCTTAATACTGGCCTTGGACATATATAGTGTAGCTTTGCTTCACTTTTCAAATGTCGCCTCCTGCTCTTAATAAATTATTTCAGCTGGAAAATGGGTGAGAATTTCAAGGACAAGTTCAGCTTGGAAAAAATTTAATTACAGCTCATTCTTCCTGTTTCATATTCCAAATGAGACATAACCCATTAATGAAGTTTTATACCATAACAGTACAACTTAAAGGAAAAGTTTGTCAAAAAATCTGATTTACTCAATTTTCCACTTACTCCAGAAGAATTTGATCAGTCAAGATATTTTGCTTCTGTAGTTGAGAATTGGAACTGTCTTGCTGAATTGTTAACACACATTAAACGTCAATATTCATCCTGATCTTTTCTGTAAATACCTCCACAAAACATCCCTCAACCCACTCAAACTACTTCCAGCTTTTCAATAAGGTCTCACAGACATGTCAGTGTTGTTTAGGACACAAACTTACTGAGAGCTACAAAATGAATAAAACTTCACTGCTTCAGGCAGCCATTCTAGACATCATCAGGGCTGGAGAAGACTGATCTTGGATCAGATGTATTTATGATAGTTGTTGCGAGCTCTCCTCCTCCTGAGGCAGACCCTGTTGTCTAAAAAGGCTGCCCTCTGGCTTCTGCTAAAACATTTACATTGTTACATTTTCATAGCTCTTATTGTGCCATACTGTATCCTTGGTTTAAGTGGGTTGAGAGAAATTTAGTGAACGTATTTACAGAAGTGATTTGTGATTATTGACCACTAGTGTCAAAATTAAAGAAGAAAAAACTTGGACACCAGACATGTGTTGCTGACTGCTTACACCCTGCCTATGTGGAAAATAAATAAATTAGATTTGTCAATCTACTGCTTTAAATGTGAATTTCGCAATGTGGGTGTTGTGTTTTGTAATTGCCAGTGTATGAAGTCTGAAAGCTGATAACTGTCATTTTAAGGAGGACTTTCTCTTATTTAAGGTATAAGTCTGAATGAGAGGGTAGCCTACCATCGTGTAGCATCAGTCTACTTCTGTCTGGAGCAATATGAGATGGCTGAGAACTACTACTTGAAAGCTTTGTCTCTGTCTCCCGCTGCCTTGGAGAATACTGTCGAGGCTCGATACTACGTTAAAGTTTACTGCAGACTTGCTGACCTAACACTACACAAGCTAAAGGTGAGAAAGTCTGGTTTAAAACATCAGAATAAGAGCTATGGTGAAACATCATAGATAGCATAGGTGCAGATGCATGCTACCGTTCGTGTCATACAGGTGCCCTCACAGGTTCTTTGGAGTGGTGTAATATATTTTTTTGCCAAACTATTGAAAAACATTTTTTAGGCGTGAAGAACCTCCATATAAAGTAGCCTAAATGTCCCATACGAATCAAATTATTCTTGGGTTAAACAGTATGTCCAAGCCTTTAGCAACCTTCATTTTGAAGAGTGTTGACCAATTATTAGCTGTTTACAAGGTAGCATAACTACTATCTTCCAAGTAAGGAAAAATAGTTTTGCATTGAACTTAATTAAATAAGATAAGATAAACCTTTATTAGTCCCACAAGTGGGAAATCTGCATTTCTATGGCAGAAAGTGACGGTACAAAGGTAAGAGCAGCAAAAACAATAGAATAAAATCTATACAACGGTGTAATATAAAAACTACACTATACAAATAATAAATTCTAGCCATTTGTGTATAATAATTTTGTATATATAAACCTATATAAGTATGTGTAGTAGCCTAGTAATTTAGCCACAAAGTTGCAGGTTCAAAACCCCCACTTTCTACCATTTGTCTTTCAGCAAGACACTTAACCTTCAGTTGCACCAGGGAGACCGTCCCTGTAACTAACGATTGTAAGTCGCTCTGGAGCGTCAGCTGAATGCCCTTTACATAGTGGCTATATATATGTATCAACACTGAATATACATATTTACATATTCATCGATTTTATGGTAATGATTTTTTGTACTAGGTCCTAACGTTTTATTTAACTAGACCAAGCTAACACACACTATATATATATATATATATATATATATATATATATATAAGTAAAAATAATACACACACTTTTTTATATATTTCTGACTTTCCTGCCTCATTTTTCCTGAACAGTCCTTTGAGTGTGGGAATGAATATCTGCTAAATGAAAATATGTAAATTTAGTATATTCTCACTTTGATTACTTTTCAGGATGCATTCGATGCGGTGGGCTATTTTCACTTGGCCCTGGCAGCAGCTCTGGAGGACCAAGGGAACTCTCAAGCCCTGTATATCATTTATATGAAGCTTGCAGAGATCCATGCCAACCATCTACCTGATGCAGAGCTTAGCCAAAGATACATGGAGAGTGCACAGAGGCTGAAGAGGGAGCTGGCTGGATATGCAGATTCCAGTGACACAGAGTGTGAAAATGAAGACCAGGTTAATCCTGAATGTGTTGATACAAAGTCAGTTGGTCATTCCAGTGCAGACTCAGGGAGCTTAGACATCAGCAGTGGAAGCAGAACTCTCGTGGGCTCCACCACTACAGACACTAGCCATACAATCACTGCTCTGAGAGCAGCTGAAAATGAGGCGGCTTTCACTGATTGCAGTAACAGAGAAGATATGGACACTTGCAACTCAGAAGAGACTGGCACTCGGCCTGTGTGCCATACAGATGTAGAAACAAGCTACTTGAATCAAACAAACCACACGGATGCCAGCTCAGTAAGTTTTGAGTGATGTGATTTGAGATTAGTGATTCCTCAGAATGCCTTTGCCCCAAGGAGCACTTCTTTCTGCCAGGGAAATATTTAAAATTCGATTATTTAAAATTTGATTACTCCTCTGAATAAAAGAGGAAATATTTGTTTGAATACTCTGATTTTTTTTCAGGGCACTTATATGTGATATGTCGTTTTGTATTATACTGTTAACATGAAATCTCTGACTTTCTTTTTTTCCAACTGTTCAATGGAGAACAGGGTTAGTTAAAATCAAAACGAGTTCAGTAGATTCTACAGATTTCTTCCCCAGTTGTTCCATTGTTGTTAATAGATTCTCTTCCCTTTTGAAGAGAGACACATTTTTTTGGATAGTCTTTTCATATTATTTCATTGTTGATTGGATAATGGATTCGTTCGTCAAAAGGGTATGGGGCATTTCCCAAGAAATACCAGAAGAGGGCAGTGTTATTCAGGATTCAACATGCTCACACTATTACGCGCAGCATACTTATAACTGTAGTAAATAGTAGTATTGATGTCATACGTCTTTTTCCTCTTGTGCTAATTCATCTAATGGCCACTTTTTAGTTGTTTATATTATTCCTTTCTTTTTGGTGTTTGCCCTTTTAAAATAAGTAGAAATGAAAAGCTGATGATTCACTAAAATTTGGTAAATAATTCAGGTTTTGACATTCTCACACTATTACGTGCAGCATACTTATTGTTATAATAAATAGTAGTATTGATGTAATTTTTTTTTCTTTTGCACTAATTCATCTAATAGCCACTTTTTAGCTGTTCATATTATTCCTTTCTTTTTAGCCACACAAACATTCTTACTTGTTCTATCTTTACTTTACATTCTTATATTCACTGTGTTCAGTATTCATGATGGGATAGAAGTTAAAGGCAATTGGCTCACAGTATGTCACTTCTAAGCTTTTTCATGCCTGGCTCTGCCAATTGAGTAATGTGTAATTTGTTTGCAACGTGTCCAGTCATCCAGGCACCATCATTACATGTCTCTACACTGTGTTCCAAATTATTATGCAAATCATATTTCTCTTAGATTTTCCAAATTACCTATATGAATTGCAGTCATTGTAATTTT
>JBBJLS010000032.1:776645-792007 GCA_037577275.1 Bryconaethiops microstoma | reverse complement strand
ATAAAGGAGTTCCAACCACTCAGCATTCAGCACCACCAGTATACTGATCACCGCCTGATCATCTGGAATCATCCGCTTCATGTTTCATACGTAGGTCACTGTGTGTCTTAAACAAAAAATTATTCCTCTGAAACTGGTGGTTGAAAATGGAATTAGGTTTTGTCTGCAAACAAAAAAACTGCATGAACTTTTGACAAGACTTCTTGTTCCTTTCTACCTTATGAGCACTGGAATCCAAACAATGCGATGAGCAGGATTTACTTATATTAAAATAAGATAGAAAATGAATTTTTGCCTTGAAATTATAATTTTTTTTTGTAATCTAATCTGGATTTCGAAATATTTTTGCTGGTTTTGCTCACTCAAAAAACCCATAACAAATTTGTTTCACCTCACTGGCTTATTTTTATATCTTATTTAATGTAGCTATTCTAGTTTTTTCTCAGTGTGTGGAAAACCTGAAGAGAAAAGCTCATTTCCACTCTTGCTTTTCTGAGCTTGCTTTAGAATAAAGCTCACACTACGGCTGCCTATCAGTCCTAATAAATTCATCACTAAAAAACGCATAATGTTTGTTGTTTTCCTGTATGTATATTGTTATGCTGTGTTTTTGTTTAATGACCACAGTGGAACTGAGCTCTGGATTATTCATTGTGTTTTTGATCTTCTGTCATTGTAATGTGTGTAATATGTGAAACATGAGTAATGGTCTGTAATTCAATGTTGTAGATTTTAATCATATAAATGAATTAACCCCTTAATTCCCAGAGCCTCTTGTATGAAAAAGTGATGAAACCTGAGTTTGTGCAGACGTTACTGCTGGTAATCTGGTTCTCCAAAGCTCCGTAATGTGACAGCTTGTTTGTAACACAACGAATCCACCGGGAGGTCTCCTCGGGACAAGTACTTCTGAGGACACCGGGGACACATTTAATCAGCTGCAGGATGCGATAGAGACTAAAATTACACATTCTAGACTGTTCTTTAACAGCCACGTCATGCAAGGTGAGATCTAACATGACATGTGGTCTTATTTACAAAACGTTGCGTAGAACTCATACTAAAAGTGTATGTGCGATCAAAAGACGAAAATGACGCACGCAAGGAAAATGTCAGATTTATGAAAATGTGCGCATCCACACCTGCAAGCAATATACGCGTCATAAATCGTACTTTACCTGGGACTGTTTGCACAAAGGTTTTATGTATATTTCACCGCCTACACGCCCCCATTCAACATGGTAAATGCAAATCACCGATGTAAACCTAAAAAAATGGCATCATGGTGTCAGGGCTGCAGCCACTAGAGGTCACCCTTGTTTAAGTTGTTTGCTTATTGGTTTCATCTGGGAGTCTTTAGGGTTTAAGTGTTTGGGTTTTGTAATTGGTGCGTTTTGTTTGTGTCTTGTTATTTAAGGGCTTTGTGTTTAGTTTTACTTCGTCGGTCAACCCGGTTGTTATCCCCGGTCTGTGCTCCCGGTTTCAGCTCATGTGCTCTCGTTTTTCTCCTTTAGTTATAGTAAGCAATAGTTATAGAGTTTTTTCAACTACGCTTGGTGTTAGTGTGCCTGACCAGCATGCGAGGAGAAGGGGACCCAACGTGACAGTCATGTATCTTTTGCTGTAGCTTTAGAAGAAGTCTTGTCTTTTGTTTCTCAGCTTGTGCCAGTCCCCTAGACATTTATGTGGCACCTGATTTATGGAATCCAGGCTGTAGTAATAAAATAAGAAGTGTGAGGTGAATGAGATTCCCGATGGAATCCGGTAAAGGAATACAGTTCGTCTCAGAATGGAAACATTTTGTAATATCGCAGCCCATTCCAATCACATGCTTTAGGCCCCCTTTCCCATACTGAAATAGACACAACTCAGAGTGCCATATGCTAACGCTGCAGGCCAATTCTTCAGGAGGGGATTGAGGTATAAAGCTCACATGCAGTCTGGTGAAGCCAAATGATTTTCTTCCATGTGGCAGATGAGGCAAATGATCTGTAGCAGCACTGGACTACTTATTGAGAGAGATGGGGGTTTTGATACGGGAGTTAAATAGCATATCCCACAAGGAGCAAGAACACCACATCAGATACAATATCAAAGCCCTACATGGTCACAGGCTGCCTAGTCAATTTTCAGCATGTATGTGCCTTTCAAAATGGCTATGACGGCTATGGTGAGAAAACATACTTTTAAAAAAGAACTGCTGCTGGCCCACAAGTTTTCCCTCCCTAAAGATTTATCCCCTTGTTTTGCTTTGCCACAAATGAACTTGCAACGTATTCACACAAGTGGTATTTTATTCATCCATTTATACATCTACACAAAAGAAAAGCCATTGCCTCATAGACTGCATTAAACACATTATTTACTGTTGAAAACAAGAGCCATAACATTTTTAATGTTATAAATATCACTGCACAACAGACATAGAAGAACAACAAAACAGAACAGTGATAACTTTCGTGCGAAAGCAGTTTAAGGGGGAAACATAAGTAAACATTAAACTGGTACAATCTTGAGTACTGTACACATGTCATGAATTAAGCAGGTTTGGGAAAGTTTGTGCTGTGAACAAGCATAAATGTGGTCTGTAGTCTATGCTCGAAATAGTGTCTCAATCTCTTTTTTTTTTTTTTTTGGCCTCCGTGCAGGTAATTCTTCACTGACTGTGCTGAAGATGGAGTTGGAATGCATGTCAAGTAAAATCCTATTCTGTACTCATAAATAGTAGGGCTTGCACAACTGTTCTTTTTTTGATGTTTGATAAATCATTCATAAAAATAGTCAACTAGTCCTCATATAACCAAAGTTGACCAAAAATCACAAGTGTTCTGGGTGTTAGTAGCTTGCTAATAGGGATTTAGTGCAGGACTTCTTTGCATTTCAGCAAGTTTCAGCCTCAGGCACTCTGTCCACATATACAGTTTAGTGTAAACTGCATGCTAAAATCACCACAGCTTTCAGCATCTTACTTCTCACAGAGAATTGTACACTGGATCTAGCTATTTGTCTTTAAACTGGGAACAAATTATTATTTGTCCATTTGAATACTAGCAGCCAGCAATTGTCCTGTCTGCACACGAAGAAGCCTTTCAGCCTGACATACAGGCTTATCCACTGAAAGTTAATAAAACTGGACTGATTTCTGTGCATAGCACAGCCTAGTAGAATTGTTAGTCAATTAGTTAACTAGTCTATGCAACCCTTCCTATATAGTCCCAATGTAGTCCTATTTTCATTACCAAGTGGCAACTGATTCCCGTTTTGACTACCATGTTAGAAACTTTTAAAGCTCTTCCGGCTTGTTTCTCATACTTGTAAGGACAACGTTTTTCAAGAGCTCTGACTTTTAAATGTTGCTATTATGTAGCATAACATCAACATGGAGGCACTTAAGTTTTAAAACTTTTGAGCTTTTTGCTTATGAGATCATCAGTGAATTCAGGTAACAAATTGCAAGTCATTCTCTAAAAACTGTGAGCTTTCATGTCATTTTTGATGCTATATATTAATGGTGAACTGTCACTTTTACAACAAACCAATGAACTAATAATTCACTAGTACTAGATCACTGTGAACATTTTTTTCAACTTCAAACAGAAGAGTTCTTGAGAAGAGTTCCCAGGGGTCAGGAAGGCAGCATAGTAACCAAAGAAGTATCTCAGTATCATGTTACTCTTTGCTTTCTTGGTAAGCGTGATGTCATTAATTTACTCCCATATTTAAAGAGAAATTCACTTTTAAAATATGTCTGATATGGCAAATGTTTATCTATCTAATGTTTTAATGCTTTGGGTGTTTAAAAGCCAGGCTGTAATGATTTCATGTGAAATTGGGCTGTCCAAAATTCAACAAGAAAATACAATCTTGTCAACAAGATGTAGAACTTGAATGCTTGATTTTTAATACTTTTTAAAATTTAAGGTACACACTGACAGGATGCTATACTATGTTCTAAAGCTATAACGTCACAGGTTATATTTCATGACTAATGTCACACAAACTGTTATGAGGGAGACATTAATATCAGGATGTAGCATGTGCAATATGCAGAGAGCAACATCACCAGAAGGGTGCAGTGCAAGCTGCCTCATTCACTCTTCTAAACAGCAATAAGAAATCTGTGCACATCACATGCATACTCTTGGTGTTATATTGCGGTCTCCAGGTGAATGGCAAGTTGTTATGTCCTGTTTAATATACACAAAATAGCAATTTTAAAAGAACCTTTTTCTTGCACAGAATAATGTATATGTTTCATAGAAACATAGGTACTATTTGATCTTAGGTTTACATCATGATAAGCACATGTGGAAAAATGTGGAAACTTTAAAACACTTATTTGCAGGGAGCAAAAGAAACATGTTCAAACACAAACCCTTAGCACACAAACAAGACCACAAACAAGCTACAATACAGTACAATTCATTTTCCAAAAGAAAAAAGTTCACAGTTTCAACACCACTTGCCTTACCTCTATTTATAGACATGTGCACAGGTTAAAACATCACACAAATGCAGGTGGCACTGTAAATATCTATACACACACTCCTCCACCCCAGACATGTGGAGAACATGATCACCTACAGACAGGAAACACAGTACCTCTTAATTCAGTTATCTGTCCAGATAATGTTTTGGCAGTTACATAATTTCTCGGATAAACACAGCCTTTCGGGAAATATATGCTGTTTTGTTAGACCTTCCAACTGCAGAGGGTCGAGAATGTTCCCTAGGGGGAAACAGTTAAGATTTGGCAGCCTTTATGGTTGCGCCCACAGAGAGAGCAGCCAGAATAATGAGTAGTAAAAGCAGTAATTGTAAAATCCAAGAGCTATAGCTACAAGATATAGTGCAGTCCATTGGTAACCAAACACAATTTTTGGTCATTTTATTATGAGGCTAATGTGCCAAAATGTGCCAGTTTGTTTTGAAGGTGTGTGTGTTTATATTAAGTGTATCATGCAGGAATTTTGATTTGGGAAACAAACCTTACTGTTCAGATATTTCTTTGCCAATTGTGTTATTACATCATTGTTTAATGTGCATTACAATAACAACAGGTTGTTTCAAGATTGAATTGAAATCTGGCCATAACCAAGTTAAGACAATCTTAACACAAAGATGCTTTCGGGAAAGTAGGTCCAGATCACCTACCAAATATATAAACAGTCTGCTTAGATAGTGTTTTAACATGCACTAAGACACTGGGCACACATGAGCAAAAGCTAAAAATGGTTATGCCCAGGGGTTGACATAATTTTTTTCCTCTAGTACTCTAATGAGTACCTGCATTAATTAACTAGTACGAACCAAAATTTTCTCAGTGTCTAGGCCTGGGTGGGGGGTGGGGTGTTGGGGGTTGGGGTGGGAGGTCTTTGGGGTGTGTGTGCGCGCGCAGAGATCTGTGTCACGGCGTGGTTCCGGGGGAGGTGGTGTGCGCGCCGGTGTGCACGCCGGGTTCCGGGGGGCGGGGTGTCTGTGCCGGGGTCTATGTGTCGCCGTGATTCCAGGGGGGTTATGAGCGCAGTATGAAGTAACAAATTAGGTACGCATGTACGCTGTGAAGACTGAAAACTGGTGCGCTTTTTACATACCACTTACATCTATTCGGGCTTGCTTACCGCTTATGTCAATCCCTGGTTATGCTGCATAACAGGCCTAACCAAAGGTACCAAATATACAATGTCTGATGTCTCCGGGCTGCAGATTACAGGATGTCTGTGACATTTTTCAATAGATTATGATTGTTTCCTCAGTCAGACATTTTCATTAAGAGGGTTGACATAAATTTGACTTAAACTGGCCCTTAAAGATCTGTAAAAGCAGCTGGCCAGTTTCTGGTGGTACAACAGTAGTAATATTTCCTTGCTCTTTTCCTTGCAGTGGTAAGTGCAAGTGAGATGATCAACTCAGGTTATCTTTAAAACAAAAAAGTGACAGAATTCCAAAAATGAAAACATCAGATGGAAAAAGACTTGGTATGAAGATTAGTGTCCTTCACTACATTGCCACACAATGGGTGTTGGCAAACAAATGTTATCTTGTTTTAGAGAAGTCCTAAGATATCATACTGCGGGCTAGTACATTGCCCAAGGTGAGTCTTTAAGCAAATAATAAGGCAGTTTGGTATTCAAAACACATCATACAACAGTAGATACTGTAGTACTCATTACAACAGACTGTGTTTCATGAAAAATGTTCTCTCAACAAATCTAGATCTGGGAGCTTTTGAACTGCATCAAATATATCTCAAAAAGGAATGAATGCAAAAGGATATAGGAGAGTACCAGCCTTTGCGTAGCAAGAATAATATCTGTTTGAGCACATAGAAGCAGATGTATTACCAGGTTATTTAAAGTCTTTATTTCTTTAACCTTAATTTGATCCTTCATCAAATTTGCCCATATTGGATATTTTACCAGACACTGGATTTTATATATTTAATATTCTGTTTCAATATTTTAAAGATAATACAGCAGTTCCATAGCTTTTTGTAATTTAGAGTAGCATAAAATGGAAGTCAAAATAAAATGGAAACTTTAGGAAATGTACATTGTGAGGTAGACAACAAAAAAACAATCACTTTTAAGTGACTGAATATGATCATGTGTATTCTTCACTTTTCTTGCCCTGCCCTACTCCTACCCCACCCATGAACACTTACCAGAATGATGCGAAGCGTGCATTTTTTAAGCCGTATCTCTTTCGGCACATCTTTCACAGTGGAATGCGCTGGGCTTTTAAGGTGACTCAGGGAATGCTTGTGAGGTTTTTATTACAGTTCCCATTAGAGTCAGTTCTATCTACAGAAATGCGTCTCTCCTTCTCACAACCCCCGTCAGCTGGGTCGATGTCCTCAGAGCTGCACTTGCTCCGTCCCTGGTGCTCACTCTGCCAACTGTGTCCACTGTATTTATATCCATTGAATAACTGAAGGTTGGGATAATGTGTTCTCTTCATGCATAGTATCTCCTTAAAGGCATATCTGAACTCTGGACTTCTGCAGTAGATGAGGGGGTTGAAGGCTGAGTTGGCGTACCCAATCCAGTTTAAGATTCGGTAGAGCATGCTGATGTTGTCCACCTTATGAACACTCACAACCACATTGAGCACAAAAAAGGGAAGCCAACAGAGTGTGAAGATGCCCATGATGATACCCAGTGTCTTTAGAGCCTTGTGTTCCTTTAGACAGAACTTGGGCTTTTTGATAATCCGAATCTCGCTGCCTGCTCCAGAGCTGCTGACTTCCTGGAGACCTCCATTGTGGTGAAAACGACCTTCACTCCTGTCAATTTTCTTCAGTTGCTTCCTGGCCTCCTGGAAGACCCGACTGTATACAAATACCATGATCACCAGAGGGATGTAGAAGGAGATGATGGAGGAAATGATTGTATAGGTTTGATTGGGTTGGAATTCACAGCAGTTTGTGTCATTCATGCAGGTTACTGCATCTTCTTCTTTGGAGATCCACCATTTCAAGTGGATAGGCAGGTAGGAGATGAGCCCACCTATGATCCACACAAGCAGAACCACAATGCAAGCCTTGCTCTTGGTTAGCATTGACTGGTAGCGGAAAGGTGAAGTGATAGCAAGGTAGCGGTCTAGGGCAATGACACAGAGCGTCTCGATGCTTGCTGTTACACAGAGCACATCAGTGGCTGTCCAGAATTCACACCAGAATCTGCCAAAGTACCAGGTTTCAAGGACAATATAGATGGCACCAAAGGGGACAACCACAAGTCCCATGACAAGGTCAGCACAGGCTAATGACATGATGAAGCAGTTAGTGACATTCTGGAGCCTCTGGAATCGGGCAATGGCTATTATCACTAGCACGTTGCCCAGTACAATGGCTAAGACCAGCAGGGACATGGCTATTCCGAGCAGGACCATCTGTAGCTCAGTGTAAGTGGAGGGGCGAAAGGTGCTCAGTGCATTAGAAGTGTTCAGAGGAGGGTCCTGTGTGCTTGTCGTGATCTGAGAAAAGAAAGAAACGTGCTCATGGGCAAAACATTTGAAAAGGCAAACAAGACCCTAACAAATATAGCTTCAATGGTTAAACAAAAGTAAATCATTCACAAACCTCCATAAATAGATTTCCACGTTTTGGTTTCCTCCCATGCAAACTAAGAAAGCTCTAGCTTTACAAGCTTTTACAAGTTCTTAGATTCCCTACAAACATCTGTCCCTACAAACTCTTTCTCAGTCTCTTTCACAACTGGACTCTCTGTTGCTGTTGCTCACTCTAATCCCCTCCCTCTCGCACACACAGTTGCTCTGCTCGGCTGTGCTCCGTTGAATGTAGCTCTTAAGCTATTTGTCAGAGCCCTTATAACATTCTGTGATGACATCATAGCTGATCTGTAGCCAATGAGGTGCCCCGCACTGGAGTGAAAAGTGAAGGCTGTTCTGGATTTGTATAGGTTGACTGTACAGCTACAGTAACAGCCAGACAATAAACCTCCATGCTATAATTTAAATGTATTTTGTGCATATTTAGAACAATACATTACACTTTTTTGCCATTTGGCATTCTGACCAGAAGATTCTAATACATACAAGAACAAACATTATTTATCTATTTATCTATTAACTATTTTTTTTTACCTGAAATTTTACTTTAAGGTTTACTGAAGACTACATTAATTTAATTATTTCTTTCTAAAGATTATGTAAAAATAAAATCTGTAAAGTTGGAAAGCAACCTTTACTTTACATGAAGCTTCTTGGAACCTTCAAAGGCTTCTTCACAGAAGAAATCTTTTGAATCTTTAGAGAAGCAAAAAGGTTCTTTGGGGGACATTGTTCAGAGGCCTTTTTAAGTAAGGGTAGAGGGTGGAGGGTGATAAAAGTTTATTGGAAGTATACAAATGATTTATTCATCTTAACATTTAACATTAATAAATAGATACTCTTGAGCAACAAGTAATCTAGGATTTGATTTTCTCCTTCAAGATTGACATTCCCAGTTCTCTCAAGTAAAAAATGTTTTATTGGATTACTTATATCATACCTATTTCATTGTAATTAGGTGAAAATCTTTCTGAGTACTTCCGTTTTTGTTGATTTGTATATTTATATTATTTTATTTGAGCTACCCTTTTATTGTATCAAAATACTATGAAAATGAGCCAATAGAAACAATTCAAAACTGCTTTTAAAAAATCTCATTACTCTACCTTAAACTGACAGTTTTTTTTTTCCTTCTTGTGTAAAGGCACCCTTTTGGAGGATTTATTCTGCCGCTCATTTTGGACATATACCCGTCTGCTAGAATTGATCATTCGTGAAGTCTGTGTGATTTCTTCCTCACCTTCTGTGGTTTATTTGGTTATACCTGGCTTTGACTCTTGTCTTATAGTCTGTTTTTAGTGATATGGATCGGCCCTGTTTAGACACCTGTCTGTGACAGCTGTGTATTAGATTGCAATGCAGCCTCCTCTCAGCCCACCTCTCACAAGGATGCACAGTGTTTTATCATTTTTAACACTGTTATATAATTTTTATAAATTTCAGTGTTTAGACCTATGTGACTTTTTTGAAGGTGTATAGAATGGAAAGACATCACTAAAGCTATAAATGTGATCATATTAATGTTAGTGCTGTTCTGAGAATAATTCACCACCCAAATTCTTCACTGGTTGTCCTGTGGGGGTCCTGACCATTGATGAAGGAGATAAAGGTGTTACAAATGCTGCACAGAAACAGATGGATTGCAGCCTGCGATTGTGAGCTACAACACACATAAAAGTGACAAGGCTGATAAAAAGGACAATGAGAGTAAACACAAACTAGGTGCACTCAGTGCAGTGGCTCCTTTCTGTATACTGATGTGTGCAAAAACAAACAATTTTGAACAGCAGTTTCAATTCTTTGAATGCTAGTGTTTGATACAGTATGTCAGTGTTATAAATATCTTACAAGAAGATGATGTTGCAAATTAAGGTTAATTAAGATTTGGAAGAAATGTGCAGGCATTCATATGTGCATTTTTTTCTTCATCAGTGACATGTATTATGCATTACAGATAACATTGTCTGTTTGCTATTCATTTTTCTCCAAGAATTTTTGCCATTTAACCATCTAAATATCTTTCCCTTTATAGATGTATTTAACATGGTATAAACATATTTTTCAAGAAGAACATGTATTTTAAAGAAGTACACAGAGTTCCATCTAAGCGTACAATCTGCTCAGATTCTACTGTGTCAACCACTCAGACATACAGTAGCCCACCATCTACAAAATAATATGTAAAGGGAAAATTGTATTTTTGCTCGAGCCTTGCCCAAGCTAGTAAAATATCATTCAAATGAGTATGCAGGTAAAAGTAAAGGAAGAATTGTATTTTTGCTCGAGCCTTGCCCAAGCTAGTAAAATATAATTCAAATGAATATGCAGTTAAAGGAATATCTGGTAGTCAAGACTTCTACTGCTCACGGTGGGAACAAATACTGAGATAGCCTGTCTGTTGTGCTTCAGAAATAAAGCAGCTGAGAGCATATGTCAGTCATGCTGTGTGTGTGTGCTTTGGTCAGATTTGCTCCTGTCGTTATCAAACTTGGCTCCTCTCCCCGAAGATCAAACTAGCACAGTGCTGACAAACGGCCTTCATCTGCTAAAGCATGTGGGTTATCGCAGACCTCATTACTGTCCCACACATGTGGACAGGACCATAAGAAAAGTGTGTTTATGGACCTCTTATCTCCACAATGTTCCAGCCTAAAATACATTCTAACACCCCAATTGGCTTGACCATAGAGCCGCCACTAAAGACAATAGAGGGGAACATGGAAAAAAGGCAGAGATATATCAAGAAAGCTCTGAGATTACATGTTGTGTGTAATCAGCTTGGTAGCGGGGTTTGTACTGGCTTGGTATCTGGGGGCTGCGTGCTTCACTGCAAGTGTTCTGCTCTTCAGTTTAGCCCTCCAAGGAATGGAAAGATGAGAACAGGACAAAGGCTGCGACACACCACACCTCTGCACAGCATGTGAGACACTGTTACCTGATACCTTTCTCTCATCTTCTTTCATGTGGACACACTCCAGGACAAGTACAGTTTACACTACTGGTGTTGTGTGTTTTGTTGTTTTTCTCCACAAAAGCATAAAATGCACCATACCATAATATATAAAACAAATAAAATAAAATGTTTTATCTTCTTTTGGAATGATCATTGTTCAGTCAAATCTTTTTCCTCTTAGATGGACAAATTAATGATTTAGGCTCATAGCATATCTTAGCTAGACTCCGCCTAACTCTAAACCCACACTGTGCAATATTATCATCTGTGTGTCCAGTTATTATGAATAATCTCAACAGTTTCCCATTTCTCCTCTGTGAACAGTCTGCTGTTGGACTGCAGTACCTGTATTTTTAACAGAGGCTAATAGGCCTACATCAGCAACTGCCCTGATAGTCCTTTAGACTTCTATTTAAAACCAGCCTCTGAAGGGCTGTTTTTAGCTTGTTTTAGTTTGTTAATGTCCTGAAAAACACTTCTGCATCTTGTGACTATATGTTTTAGAGGAAATAGTATCTTGGTTTTGAAATACGTCAATTTGGGATTGAACAGAGCAAAACCATGTTCTTCATCCCTTTGGCATGTCTATTTTATGAATGGATGGTTGTATAGAAATATTTGACTGCAAAAATGGGGTATTTTGAAAGATATTTGAATTTATCTCTGAGCCGAAAATAGTGATAAATTCTATAACATATATATCCAAAGGCAGTTAATGCATGAAGAGAAAAAAGTCACCAATATCTCTGACTTGTCATTGATTATGTTCATATGTTACTGTGAGATATCCAGCCCATTCAACCGCACTCGGGGTCAGGGGTCTGGAGCCTATCCCAGCTGCTATGGGCAAAGGCGGGGTACACCCTGGACAGTTGCCAGCACGTCGCAGGGACTGTAAGATATAGAGACGATAAATCTTATTCATTTCAAGTCATTACTATTTAAATATGCGCCAAGGATGCTACCGCTACCACTGCCACATCTCAACACACCACCGCCATCTACCCGTAAATCGTCCCCCAGTCACACCCCCACAACACACCACCATGATCAACCTATAGATCGTGTTCCCCAGGGTTCTAACCACGCCCCCCAGTCATGTCACCTGGTTATGAACATGTATTGCTTAATGTATTGTGGACTGGGTTATCTTGTTTTTCTGACCTCCTGTGTACTGACCCTGCCTTCTCCCTTTGAATATTCGCTGCCTTGTGGACAGTTTATTGTACTCAATAAACTATTCTTCATTTACTTTCATCTTCTGCGACTTTGCATTGCCTCACCTCATGACAGCATGAGTGAACCCAGGGCCGTTCCTAGCAGCTTGGGGGCCCTATGCTGTCTGGGTGTGTGTGTGGTACGCAATCCGGGCCGGGGCCCCTCTTGCTGTCGTTCTGATGGGGGTTCTGGGCCAGGTCCCCCTCGTGCTGGGGTCGGGTCGGGTCGGGTTGGGGCTCAGGGGATTCCACACTGGGGCCCCCCTCACGGTCGGGGGCCTACGCGGATGTGTAGTTCACGTATGGCCAAGAACGGCCCTGGTGCACCAACAACAAACATCACAGCAGCAATGGAGAGTATGTTCCAACAAATGATGTTTACAATGCAAAACCAACAGATGGAAATACAAAGAGTGGAACAGCTATCTCAAGAGATTAAAGAAGTCTGTGCCCCTGGATTAGGAGCCACAGCTCCCGTCAATGTGCCCAGCCCTGCACCAGACCCATGACCTATCGCCCCCATGAATGTTACTGGCCTTGCTCCTCCGATAGTCACTGTGGATCCCAATGCCTGTCGGGGATTCACCACCCAATGTGACTTGGTCCTCAAACTCCAAGCAACTCAATTCCCTAACGAACAAGCCAAGGTGGCATACATCATCACCAGGCTGGGAGGTTGTGCCTTGGACTGGGCCACCTCACTGTTGGAGAAAAACCCAAGTAGAAACACGCAATTTAAACTCTAGTGGACTGTTCTTGGCCACACTGCATCAGGTGTTTTGGAGCAGTGCATCACAGCGGACAGTGACACAGCGGCCACTAACAGTTTCCCAAGGTCAAAGATCAGTGGTGCCATTGAATTTCGCACGCTGGTGGCCCAGAGCAAGTGGCCAATCAGGGTTTCTGTCAGGGTTAGAAGGAGTCCATGAAAGATGAACTAGTAAACCGAGATTGGGGAAAAAACCTGGAAGAGCTCATCACCCTGGCCAGTGAAATCGATGAACAACACCATGAACGACATCGAGAAAGAAAAGAGTGATCGGAACAAATAGAAAACCTGAGAAGCCGAGGAGAAATAATCAAGTTCCGTCATACCTTATCCTCTCGCCCATCTCTGATCAACCCCAAGACCCAGAAGAGGAACTGTATTCTCTTTCGCAACCTGAAACTCATGTCATGGAGCAGTATATTCAAGAGGCCCTGAAGAACGGTTTAATCAGACAATCTACATCACCTGCAGCAGCGTCTTTCTTCTTCATTGGCAAGAAAGATGTTGTGACCCTGCATACTTAGCAATGCTCTTTGGTCTTTCAAACTGTCCGGTGGTCTTCCAAGCCTTCATCAGTGATGTTCTCTGTGAGTTTTTAGACAGATTTGTAGATGACATCTTACTTAGATGACATCTTGATTTTTTTTCTCCTGATCTCCAGTCTCATGAACAACATGTCTGTCTAGTCTCACAGTGGCTCCTGGACCACCAGGTCTACATGAAATTAGAAAAAACGGGAATTCCACACCAGGGAAACCATGTTCCTGGGATTTCAAGTAAATCCTCAAGGAGTCACCTCAAAGTTAAAGCAGTTTTAGAATGGCCCATGCCCAGTTCCATTAAGCAATTATGAAGATTTCTGGGGTTTGCCAATTTCTATCGCCGATTTATCAGAAATCATAGTTCTCTCGCTGCCCCTCTGACCGCTTTGCTTTGAAAAACCCCATCGAAGCTGCATTGGCCTCCTGCTGCCCAAGCCACCTTTGACACCTTGAAAGAGAAATTCACCACTGCACCCATTCTCATTCATCTGGACCCACAGCTACTTTTCACAGTTGAAGTGTATGCCTCTGACATGGGAGTGGGAGCAGTGTTGTCCCAACGATCACTCTCGGACCAGGCGCCTTTTTTCTTGGTGCCTCTCGAATGCTGAAAGAAACTATGATGTGGGGAACAGAGAACTATTGGCAGTCAAGTTGGCTTTGGAGGAGTGGTGGCATTGGCTGGAGGGGGCCCATGACAAGCTCAATGGGCCCTATTCTTTACAAGATTTAATTTCCACCTCTCTTACCGTCCAGGGTCAAAAGATGTGAAACCAGATGCCTTTTCCCCGCCAATTTGCTGATGATCCTACCAAGACTAACTCTACCCCAGGAACCATTCTTCCTCCATCTTGTGTCGTGGCTCAACAAGCAGAAAAAATCCACATGGCCCAACAAGCAGAACCTCCTCCCCTGAATACCCTGGAGGGCCTTGAGTATGTACCGACGGCCTCTGGTCTCAGGTTCTCCAATGGGCACATGATGCCAATCTGGCAGGACATCCTGGGTAGACCTTGACCCTAGAGACATTTTTGTTCTCCCACCATTCAAGTGAATGTGTCAGAATACGTGGCTGCCTGTAACATATGTGCCGCACACAAAAACAATCAACCCCCTCAAGGTCTTCCTCTCCCATTGCCCATCCCTCGGTGACCATGGTCCCACATGACATCGGATTTTGTCTCTGGGTTACTTCTGTCGGAAGGGAATTCCGTGATCCTAGGGATTCCGCTACCACTGCAACACCTCCCAACACACTACTGCCTTCTACCAGTAGATCGTTTCCCCCCGAGCTTCAACTCCGCCCCTCGGTCACACCCCCCAACACACCACCACTGTCAACCTATAGATTGCGTTCCCTGGGGTTTTAACCACGCCCTCTAGTCACGTCACCTACACACCCCTCAGACATCCAATAGATCGCGATTACCAGGAAAATCTCCGCTATTTAAACCGGAAGTAACGTTCAGGGTTTGTTCATTCAGGAACTCCCTCCTGTGTAATATAGTAAAAATAGTGATGAATTCTACAAAAGGGAGAGTATTTGCTTTATAACATATATGTCCACAGGCAGTTAATGCATAAAGAGAAAAAAGTCACCAATATCTCTGACTTGTCATTGATTATGTCCATATGCTACTGTGAGATATCATCCCATCCATCCATTTTCTCCCCTCTTTGTCCCACATTCGGCGTCAGGGGTCTGGAGCCTATCCCAGCTGCTATGGGCAAAGGCGGGGTACACCCTGGACAATCGGAAGCACGTTGCAGGGACTGTGAGATATAGAGGCGATAAATCTTATTCATTT
>JBBJLS010000032.1:739923-753376 GCA_037577275.1 Bryconaethiops microstoma | reverse complement strand
AATAGTTATTATTTATGTATTTATTTGATTATTTGTTAGCGAACAATGGTGTGTCACATCTTTTACAAAGTAGCCTACATAAACGGTTCATGTGTAGCACTGTTAACTCGCTGAATTCTTAATGTGCAATCAGGCATTCTCGCAATCGATTTATCCCTCATTTTTAAATCACGTTGTGATTTGTAAGATCAGTGTGCATTTTGCTACTAATGTCAGGAAATTTATTTCTGGCAGCGAAAAAAACAGGAGTTCAGCAGCAGCCACAACAGCCCTTCCTCGTTAAATGATAAACATAAAATCTTAAAGAAGTGTAAATGCTACGTTTGGCTACAGACATTCAGAACCGGTGCGGGAATCCAGCTCTGTGAGATTCCCTGTCTATCAGTGATAATAAAGCTTGATCTGGCCCGCGTCTGTCTTCTGCCTCGTCTGTAACCTGATGTGTCTTTGCTCTCCAAAAGCGCCGTTTCGCTAAGTGGAGAAAACGAGCTGTGACGCGCAGTTACGTCTAGTGCTTTCTTTCTCCACCCGTATTGGCACAGAATCTTCTGATTGGCTAGTAGCTCATTAACACTGGTGTTTCTTTCCACACAGTTTACAGGAGGACCCTGAGCTCTGAGAAAAAAGCCCCAGCCAATCAGACAACGGTACGCCGGCTACTACTGGCCAATCCCAGCTCAGAGGGCGGAATACTGGTAGGAAAAGAAACGGGCCACGCTGTGCCGGACGGCGCGGTTGAGCGCTCCGCTAATGGAAGTGAGGGGCTTGCCTGTGTTTTCTGTTTTTTTGGGTGGGAGCGGGGGCGTCTCCAGCGCCAACTCGGTCCATCCTTCTTCCCTTTGGGAGCTTAGTTTGCTTGTGTTTCGTTCCCACAGCTAGTCACGTCGGATTCCTCTGGGAAAGAGCTCAAGTCTGTCCCGTTTGAACACTGGGAGCAGCGCGGGATCCGCCGCCACGAGGGTCTCCACTTCTCCTTTCAGCTGACTTACCGCTCTTTCATTTTCATCTCATCAGAGTATAAACAAAAAAAGAAAGGAAAGGCAAATAAAGGAGGAAAAAGGGAGGCTGTGGATAATGACATTTGATCGCGAAGGCTGCAGTTGATCACGTTGTTTCTTGAAGTGATATTAGACTTTTTTATTTTTATTGTTTGCCAAGCTCTGCTTTCTAAACTGAAGAAGTGAGTGAAAATCTAACGAGCATCGGTTCTCCCGTAACCTGGATATTGACAGCTCGCGCTTCCTTTCGCTCGTGACTACTTTCTTTTTTCTTTTTCTTTTTTTTTCTTAATTGCATAGTGAAAGCGAGACAGCAAAGGAGATCGATCTTTTACTGAGCGATTGAGAGAAAGAGAGTGAGAGAGAGAGGCGCTGGGCGTACGGAGTTGTAACAAGAAGTAGTAGAAAAAGTGACTGGGGAGAAAAAGTCCGCGTTCATGTTCGGTATCCAGGAGAGCATCCAGAGGAGCGGGAGCAGCATGAAGGAGGAGCCGATGGGCGGCGGCATGAACGCGGTCAGGACGTGGATGCAGGGCGCCGGAGTGCTGGACGCAGCCACAGCCGCCCAGAGGTGAGGAGATCCCGCATCAACTTGCCCGTCACCCCGCCGCTCCAGCACCCTCCTTGTCCTTACCGGAGCAGCAGCACTTGTTTTTATACGCCGTGTTATCCGAGTTAGATCTGCCTTTCAGACTAAAGTTTGTGTGGACGATTTAGACAGATATCTTCCACACTGCGAGAAACAAACCACGCCAGCACTGCTGTAAAAAGACAAATGGCGTATTAAATTGTGTAAAATGAGCTCTAAAATTTACAAATTCGTTTCCGTTAACGTACAGAGTATGCCTTTATTATATATAATAAAGTGTGTATATAAAGTGTATGTATATATCTTTAGTGTACTTTGCATTTTATTCTTGCAGTATATGATATATTATGCCTATATGTATTTTGCAAGCTTATTACTGTACAATAGATCAGGCAAATTGTGCATTCCAAACCCCAATTCAGGAAACGCATGCAGTTATTATAATACAATTATAAAATGGTGAAGAAGTGAATGTACGGCAGCGTGTTTAATTAATTGTCCTGTAGTGTTAATGGGTTTTAATGTGTGTGTGTGTGGCCGCAGTGGAGTGGGTCTCGCCCGGGCTCACTTTGAGAAGCAGCCGCCTTCCAACCTGCGCAAATCCAACTTCTTCCACTTCGTGCTGGCGCTGTATGACAGACAGGGGCAGCCTGTGGAGATCGAGAGGACCTCGTTCGTGGGATTTGTGGAGAAAGAAAAGGCAAGTAGCGCTTCGGCCGAGTGACTCCCCACCCACCCAAAGGCCCTGCTTCTTCTCATTAAAAAATAATTAACTTTCGAAACATTTAACTGGTTTTGATTTATTGAATTTAAATGATTAAAATTGTTAAAATGATTAAAACATAAAAAATCACACAGTTAAACATGCTGTAAACACGATTTACTGAGAGCAGCGCGGGGTAATTATTCCTCTCTGTTGGGGGGTTTTGCTCTCAGAGCTGTGATTAGACTCTTCTGAATATTTTAATAATTTAGGCAGTGAGCGCGGGACAGTTAGTTATTATTATTATTATTATTATTATTATTATTATTATTATTATTATTATTATTATTTTACAAAAGCTGCTTCCGCTGCTGTCCAGACAAGCTCCTGTAGCGGTCTGTGCCGCTTCTGTTCCGTGTAAAACACATACCGTCTCCGTCCCTTACACTCAAAGTCTCTGTCTCTCTCAGGAACGTGGCGCCGTCATTTACTTGTAGGTTAAAAGCTGGTAGTGAAATGAGTGTTGTCTGAAACGGACAGTGTTTCAATAAGTCGAGTCCGGCCATGCTGATGTCCCTCCACACCCTCGGTTTTTATAAACTCAGTGAAAGAAAATCAGACGGGTCTGTCTGAAACCCGCCGGATTTACTGAGGTGCAGCTGAGAGTTTTCTCTGCCCACATGGGAGCTGCAGCAGTGGAGCATAATGTGAACATTTATTTATTTTTGTAGGAACCTGCTGGAGAAAAGACAAACAACGGGATCCATTACAAGCTGCAGCTTCTCTACAGCAATGGTAAGCAAATGCAGCATCAGGACTGAGTTTAGAGAAAAATACAAAATAGCATTAAAATCAAAATCATAAAAAGCTCAGTATAAACAATATAACAGTATAAACAATTTTAATTTGGTCAATGTTTTTGAGGGGCATAATCGGTTGACGGTCTCAAAGCATAAATTTTATGGCGTAATTTTGTGTAATCTAAATAATAATAATAATAATAATAATAACAATAAGAAAAAATATTGTTTTTCTTCTTCGTCTTCTTCTTTTTATTATTATTATTATTATTATTATTATTATTATTATTATTATTATTATTATTACGGTGATTATAATTACTCTAACGATAATTTGCTGTACTAATATACTTGTATTTTTATTTTATCATCGACCGTTACGTATTTTAACAGATGAACAAACAGTGCGAGCCAATGTCTCGCTCTGTCAAAGAGTTTTGCTAAATTAAAATCGTGCTTAAATACATTAAGTGTGTGAAATCACACAATTTCCGTCAAACATAACAGGAATTTGAGCTGAGTGTTGCCGCTGCGCTCCGAGATACTTAAATTCTTATTTGAATTATTTAAAGTGTACCCGTTTCTTGTTTATGATCCTGAATGACTATTTAATTTAGAAGTCCGTTTATGGGCCATGTGCTCCCCTGACCCGCCTGAAAGATGTAAATAAAGATTTCTCGTGCCCTTTTCCTGTTTTGTTTTGAGAAGTACTTTCTTAGCTCACTGTGGTACATTAAACTCAGTTTTAAATGACAGTTTGGTAAAACACTGATGAGGTGGGAGGCTGTTGGGGTGGAGGAGTATTGTAAAAGAACATTAAGGGCATTCCTTATTCGTTTTCTCATCTAATTTTCTCTCCAGCCATTGAATCAGTTTTTGTAGCTTTATGAAGTGACACTATGACTTCTGTAGGCTTAGATTTCTTGTACAGGAGAACACATTTTAGAAACGCATTTAGAAATGTGGAACAGAGTTTTACTTACTTCATTTTTCTCTTTTGCAGGTATCAGAACAGAACAGGACTTCTATGTACGCTTGATTGACTCCATGACCAAACAGGTATGGTTGTACATATTTTACACATAAATAATTATATATATATATATATATATATATATATATCTCATGGACTGATGAAGAACTAGAAAATTATATCTTTGTGTGTGTTTGCAGTGGTATGATATGCATACTCTCATGCACCCTAGTGAGTCTGGGGCTGCGCTGCATAGTGTGCCTTAGGGGCTCAGGGACCTAACAGAGTCTAAAAATGACTTCTTCTCTCCCTGGAAAAGCGTTTAAAATGACTGATGTTTGGATGTGTGTATGTGTCTGTGCATGTAGTTTTGACATTCACCTACAAAAACCCACCTACTGAAGATGTTCTCACTTGCCTACATGCCTGATTGTGTGTATTTACTTTTTCTGTGTTTGTGTAAATGTGATCATTTGTGATGAGCTGTAGCTTTGTCAGTTTTCACTGGGGATTCTCAAAGCTTGCTGTATGTCCTTGCTATGGAGTGCACTCAGGGTCTCAGGGCCCAGCAAAACTTTTGAACTGTACATGCTTCACACCCCTCCTGTCAGCACCTCTCTCTGCGTAAAAGTGTGCGTTCTGTTGGAAACTGGAGAACCTGAGTGAAAGGGAGGCCCTAAACCGCTGACAGCTGAGTGTGCTTTAGAGAGCCCATGTTTCACAACATATTTAGGCGAGAGGACTTCTCTTTTATTTTTCCATCTGATCACGGTGGGGGTTAAGTTTGCCTTGCTTTCTATTGGCCTGCATGCTGTGACTGGAAGGCCAGCTGGATTCAGAGAGGCAAATGTTTAAAAGTGAATTGTTCAAACTGCATTGCTTGCATTGTCCCACTTACATTAACACAAGAGAAAATGGGAATCTATTGCAATGCTTATACTTTAACGGCTGATGTGTAGGCCCACAGTTCAGTATAACTTCCTAGCTTACAAATTATTTTTATAGGACTTACCAAACAATTCATCATAAGCACTGAATAAGCCAAAAGACTAACAACTGAATCTAGGGGTTAAAGAGGTTAAATCTCTGCTTCTTAAGACACAGGACAAGTCCCACAACCCTGTACATTTTTAATTATTGGAAAAATCTTTAATTAGTTTAGAATATATTATGTTCTGTCATATTATGTCAAGGGTCTTTAAACATCTTAATTAAAAAAAAAAATTTAACAAGCCATTCAAAGGGAATTCAAAGTGATTATTCTGTAGCATTAGGCCAAGGAACTCCTTTTGAAACTTTTATTGTCAGGTGTGTAGATGATGTGTGGTGGGGGCAGGTAAGAGGTGTGGGTTGAAGTTTGTAGAAGATGTAAAATAGTTCGCAGGTATTAGTGTGCAGTGTAGTTATCCTGTGGCACTCCCAGGGAGCAGCAAACTGAAACTTTAGCAAATCACTGTCAATACACCATCAGACTATGTGAATGTGTATCTGTGTGTATCTTATAGCATCTGTGTGTGTCCTATAGCTCTTTGGCATTACTGTTCTTTTTTGTCTCATAAGAAAATACGATCTCATATTTTTTATCATGTCATTCTTGACTGTAGCAAAATCATGTCCATGCTACTGAAGTGCACTTATGTGTGCTGGTAAACCAAAATAGAGGATTTCGTGCTACGCTACTGCAAGTCCTAGTTGAAGGTTTGGTAGCGTCGAGGTGGTGGGTAAAAATATACAGAATTATTTAGCTGTGCTAAGTTGTGTGTGCATGCTTTGGCAGCTGGTGTGTGAAGCTGATGTTGCTGGCAGTGGCTGTCACTGCGCTGGGCTATTGGGCTGTGTGTGAGCAAGGCAGATTTATACTTGCAGGTGAAAGGCAGGGGTGTCATGCTGGAGGAATAAATACTGTGGCTGCAGGACAGGCTTGCTGCACACTTTTTCAAAGCGCCACCTCAATAAAAAGCCGTTTATCTCATCGCCTCTGTCCCTCCCATGAGCATATATTTCACTTTTTGATTTACGGGCTATTTCCGTGGACCCAGCAAAGGGCGCTGCAATACCTGTTAATGATGTCGCGGGCAGTGAAAGAGGGAGAAAAAGGGAGAGAGTAGTTTGGCATCCGAATGGACATGATGGCATAATATAGCTCTGCTCTGCTCTCCCAGAGTTGTGGAAGCTCATGTCCCCTGGGTCTCGTTCACAGCAAAAGAGCCTTTCATTTCATTTTCCAGTGTACCTATCTTTGAGCTGGACTACACAAACTCCATGATTTTACATACAGTCCCATTCCATTTCTAGCTAGCCTAAAGACAAGGCGTTAAGGCATCTCTTTGCTTTTATTATTGTGTTGCTTTGTCACTGGCATTTAATACATCTGTGTAAAGAGCATGCATGAGCATGCATGTCTTTAACCATTGAACTGTAAGGGCTTGTGTGTGCATCCAAACTTTAAATATTTATACTTGTACCTGCATAACCTACATATTATTTTTGCTGTAGTTACAAAATCATTTATTGTAGTTACTCATGAATAAATCTTACTAATTAAGACTTTATATTTTAATAATAATCACTGGATAATATAACTTGCGTATAAATTAAAATACAAAACAACATGAAATAATATTTTTCAGATAGATAATGGTCAGTGCCACACTTGATACAAACTAATAAAACATAAAGAATTAAAGTTCTTAAGATTAATATACACCTAAAGTTTAAGTTGTTAGGACCAAAACTAGTATAAATTAAGGATGTCATAAACAGACTAGTCAATGCACCACTTGGTACCAAATAAGTTTTTGAATAAAGACCCTTTAAATTAACTACTGAACACTGCTTAAACGTTAATATTCCATTAACCATCATGAATACATGAAGTTATGTAGATATTGATTAAAGCAATCTTAGCAATAAAAAAGGTGCTGAATAAGTGTTAAGATTAACAACTGAATAATGAGCCTGAAGTTTGAGGAGTTAAACATTTCCCCAGTATAAATGAACACACTTGAAGCCTAAAGTGTAAAGAGTTAAGATAATTTTGCACAGCTGTATCCAAACCACACTGTGGTAACAGACATAGGAGTTGAGGAGCACTCACAACGTGTTTAAGATTTCCCATTAAAAGGCCATAACTCAGTACAGAAGCGACTCTGGCAGGCTGGCATCGGCCCAAAGGCACGCAAACCTTACAGAGCAGGTTTATGGAGTTGTTTGACACACACTTCTCATTAGCAGTAGAGGAGTCTGGTTGCATGGATAATGTGCGGATTGCATGTGGGAGTTGTGGGAAAAAGTGATAGAAGGAGTGAAGGGCGTAAAAGATGACGAAAGTAAATTGAGCGAAGGAGAACACACTAAGAATATGATGCCTTGAATTTACTTCATTTCCACATAAATAAAGTATATTACACTGACTCAGTTTTGTCTCTTGGCAATAATTGTTTTTATGATTGATTTATTCATGTGGACCCTTTTTAATCAGATAAATTCAAGGCATGACTTTATTCAGTGTATATGTGGTAATACACAGAGCAAACATGGGTAGAGATTTGCTCGTTTTCCCTGACACACTGTGCCATATCTTGACTTAATTCACTCCCACATACACTCTCTCTGTGAGCCACGAGAGGAGAGAAGTACAGCATGTCAGGTTGACAAGCTGTATCTGTGTTGAGTGTCTGAGTGTGAGATGGATCTGATGAAGATGGTGGAGTCTTACAAATTCTCACGTTCACTTTCTCTCTCTCACTCGCACACTCTCTCCCCTCTCATCCTTGCTGCTCCACAACAGCTGAGCAGTGGAACAAAGGCAAATCTCACATGCAGACATTTGCAGCAGTCACACACTGCGTCTGACACATTTGCCGGTGATGCTAACAAAGAGGGAAATGTGTTTTCATGTATTTATAGTGGATTGTTTACATGCCTCAGATGCACTTGTCACTTCAAGGCGGCGAAGGCAGGTCGCAAACGAGCTATGATGCGCGGCTCGTGCAAAATGAAATATGTATTAAAAGCCGCGTCAGGGGCCTAATGAAAGCTTCATACAGAAGCCTCCATCATGCATGTTTCATGCTCTCCCTGGCCTTCCCTAAGCAGCTCTTTATTCACATAGCTCTGGGCTGGAGCTGCCAGGTAAACTCCAACTCCCCTGTTGCTTGTGGATGTCTTCAAGTGTGTATGTGTGTGTGTGTGTGTTTGTTTGGGGTGGGGGAGGTGGGCGGTTGTTGTTGATCAAAGTTTCCTGAAAAGCAGAACAAATTTGGAGTATAAGTATTGATGGTAAGTCTTGACCTTCTTTAGGTGAAGTAATTTTTATAAAAACTATATGTTATTATTTTTTAACTAAAAGGCAATTTCTTCAGTGTTACTAAGTTGAAGGTTAGAATTAGGTCTAGATCATTCTTATATGAAGGTGAACTAATTTCTTCATTTTTATTTATTTTATACAGCATTTGACAATTACATTACTTCAAATATAACCTTACAGTCATATGCAAATGTATAAACATCTTGGGTCAAATTCCGAGTGGTTAGAAGACTGGTGGGGTGTTGGGCTGAAGACTAGTGAGTTCAAAGCCCACTAAAGGTAGACCTTAGTGCCTCCAGTCTGGTCTACTTGTTTATGCTCTGTGCTATGAGACACTAAAAGGAAATAATTAATTCAAAAGTATATTGCGCAGTTTTATTTTTAAAGTACTGCTATATGAACAAAATGCAATAACACTTTAAACAAATAAGGTGCTTTTTAACAGCAGTACTTCCTTTAAGACTGTTGCACAGCTGCAGTTCAAACATTTCTAAATCACAACTTAAACATTAATGTAATCAAATCAGTTATGGAAACAAAGCTATTTGCCACTGCAGGGCATTCACGTTTCGTGTAGTTTGTTATATTAAAACAAGTTACCCTCCAGTCCAGAGCATGGGGGGGGGGGGGGAACCATTATAGCAGCTGCAAAGGAGGACCAACGCCATCTAATGCAAGTGTATGCATCGGAATGCATTGTCATTAAAGTCCCTGTTGGTGTAATGGTTTGACATCCCTATACTTTTGTCCATATAATATGGACAAAAGTAATGGGACGCCTGATCCCTGCGAAAACCCCGATATTTTACTGTTGTATAAAAACACGCTTCTCTCTGAGGAAATGTACTTACGTGTCCTTCTCTGCCTAGATAGGCTAGACTGCACTTCTGATTCTGTTTATTAGACTGGAGGGCATTTGTAAGTGTGTCAGCGTCGCATTTGGATGCCAGAAACACTTCCCCAAAAGTCAACACAAACGCAGTAAAGTGACACAAATCTCCTGTATTAGACATTTCCTGCAATCAGGAGCTGTTCGGAGCTCTAGATAATGTCAGATAGGATATGAATGCTGCCCTCTATGCTTGGTTTGTGGCCACCTAAAGACTTCATACCAATCATATGCAAGCGCACTTATGAGATAATTAAGACTCCTTCATGACATTCTGAGAATGTCTGTGTGTGTGTGTGTGAGTGGGTGAGTGTGTCAGTTCAAAAAATAAGTTATAGTAACATTTGTAATCCAGAATATGTTTTCAATGCATACTTATTTTATATGCTCTCTGCTGGCAACTTGCTGGAAAGTGATCAGTGATCCGTCCAGTCAATCAATCTTCACCTCTGAGTCTGCTTAACTATATTAGGGAGAGATAATCCAGTTCTTAACATTGTCCTGTTTCTTTGTGTGTGTGTGTGTGTGTGTGTGTGTGTGTGTGTGTGTGTGTGTGTGTCTTGTGGATGTTTTTGCCTTCTTTTCCATTTTGGTCAACCTTAAAATTAAAGAAACTTTAAAAATTAGACCATTCATCTGGATGCTGGATCATAGTGATAAAACCATTCTTAGCATTGTAAAGACTCATTTGACGGTGAAGTTGCAAGTGTGAATGAGGATGTCGGTGAGGTTGTCCAGACACACAAATGTACCTGCAGATGGTTGTACAGCCATTGTTTTTGGTGGCCTGAGCAGGACCTTGGAGGAAAAATCGCAGAGTTATTTTGGGAGCTGCTCCAGACAGCAGAGTACTATGTGTTTGTGTGAAAAATGGAGGGCCTTACATATGAAACAACTGTGTGGCACAGTAGAGGACATGTGGCTCTGCCCCCATCTCCTTTTTTTCTCTCTCTCTGTGTCTCTCTCATTCTCTCTCTCTATCTCTATCTCTATTACTATCCCTACTATCTAACCACAACTTTCCCTCTAAACTCCACTGTCTTTCTCTCTCTGTTTTCTGCTTCCTCTCACTCTTTCCTCTCTGTCCACCTTTCTCACTTCTTTATTCTCTCTCCCTCTCTCTCTTTCTCTCTTTCTGTCTCTCGCCTGAGGGTTGGAGCTGAGGGCTCAGACAGTGATGCATGCTTGCACACTTTTAGAGGACCTTGACCCTCATTTCCGCAATGGGGAAACCAAACAAACTTATGCTTCTCATCACCATTGTCCTCCAGCCATTACATTGCTGCACAGGAAAAGAAGGAGCTTGTTTCAATATAAAGATTACAAAATTTGCAACCTGTTTTTGTTTTCAAACAAGTGTTTGTGAGTAGGTGACAAAAGCTTGTGCACTTGTAACTGGAACTGTTTATCATTAAAGATGGTCAGTTGTTCTTTGTGTATATGTGGATTTGTGAGTGTGTGTGTGTGTGTGTGTGTGTGTGTGTGCGTGCGTGTGTGTGTGTGTGTGTGTGTAAGTGTGTGTATGTTTGGGCTAGAGTAAGTGATTCACGGCTGAGTAGGACATGTTGTGTGGAATGAGGGTGGAAACAAAGCTGAGGTTTTTTTGGATGAAGTGTTGACTTGGCCAGATGGCTCGCTATGCTCCAGTCTGGCAGCCCAACTGCTCACCACAAACACTCACACATACACACACATTCAAACACTTATGTACACATGCAGATTCACATACAAGCTAATAAACACACACAGTGCATGTACACTGTGCACTCCTACATTTCTTTCAGTAAGTGATTTCAGATAAATTGTGATATTCACCAGTGTATGGGTTTACATACTCATGCAATAACAGATAAGATCATGACCTTCTGTATTTCTCTTTCTCTCTCTCTCCCTCTCTCTCCCTCTCCCTCTCTCTTTCTCTCCTGTTAATCATGACATCAAGAACAGGGTATGATCCACATTTTTGGGCTGAAACAAAATAACAGCCCTTTGTGATAAAAATTACAAGGCAATATTCCAGCATATTTTCCTGTCAAGTTGAAACTCTTCCCAGATGCCCGTGTAGGGTGGCCACTATGACACAAGCTGCTTTACCATGATGCAGTAAGACAGCAATCTGCACAGCCCTGCAATCAGTATGGCAAGCTCTTTGGACTTTCAAAGCTTGGTTTTAATTGGACTTTATGATAATGGCGTGGTGAGATTTTCCCAACAGTGTGTGCCTCAAATATGTTCTTGTGAAAATTACTATTGCTGACATGGATTTGTATCCACCGATGCATTGATCTTGTACAGCCACATTAATTTGTTCTGACCGAAGAAAAAGTCTGTTATTTTTTGTCACATCTGTAGTCTAGGATTGATTACCACAAGCAATTATTACTCTTTACTTAAAAAATCTGTTGACTCAAAGCACACTCACTATAGAAGCCAAAAGATTTCTGTACAGTTCAGTAATAAGTGTGTCTTGAGTAAATAGGTTTTCTGTTATTTACCTAAGTATAGGGAGATGTGTTGAAAGTATCAAATAAGTGGCAAATAAAGATTAAGTTGAAAAATCAAGACTTTTCCTTTAAGGGCCAGTTTCCTGGACAGGGATTAAGCCTGGTACTGGACTGCTACAGGATTGCCAACGGAGACTCAGTCGAGAGGAAAATGTAGTCTAGGACTAGGCTGAATTGCTGTCTGGGAAACCAACAGATAAGGGTTTCCTTCCTTAGAAAGCCCTTTTAGCCCCTTCGAGTACCACAAAGAGGTCTGATTCTAGCTTCAAATGAAATGAATATGAAGCAAAGACGTGGTTTAGAAGTGAGGTCATTACAGCATGCTCAGTCACTTTGGCCCATCTCAGACTGAAGGGCTTTTTCTTTGCCGTGGTAAAGTGGGCATTAAATGGACCACTTGGAACCTGGTGAGACCAAGAATGGACCACCCTGCGTCCGGTTCCATGGCTAACGCCTTCCCATAGTGCACCAGTCTGCCGGGACAGATTGATTGGCTGTAATAAAGTGTAATTCTGTGCCATGGAGAATAAGGACAGGCGGAACATAGTGTCTCGGGCCAGCAGCACTGGAACTCTCCGGACCATTCCCATGACACGTGTGGTCATTCGGCAAAAGCCTTCTGCCAGTTGGAATAAGTTTCACATTAAGCTCTGAAGAGTAAATAAAGTATATGAGAGTGTGTGCGTGGGTGTGAGAGAAAGAAAGAGAGTGCAGAGAGTTGTGGTTTTGTTGAGTGATGTTTCATGTAATGTTTTGGTTTGGGGGTAAATGGTGCCAGTACAATTCCATCTCTTCTCATTGTGAGATTTCTAAACCCCAGGAGTACTGTAAGTCATGCGAATTCTTGCGATCTCTTTAGCGCAGCAGCCATACTGGAGTTTGCATTGCAAGGGGAAAAAGTTATTTGCTTGAACTCTTTCACTCTTTCACTGTTTTTCTTTTTTTTCCCTTCAGCCTATCATTTACGAAGGTCAAGACAAGAATCCAGAGATGTGCCGAGTGCTACTAACACACGAGATCATGTGCAGGTGAGACATGCATACACTGGTCTGCTTTCAAATATGTACATCAAACAGTTACAATATACAATACATCAGTCTACATACACTCTTAGAAAACAATTTCACAAAGGGCTTTTGAGCGATGCTGTAGAAGAACCATTTTTGGAAATGAGATTTGTGAGTGTGAAGCAAGTTTGCATGATGTAACGGTTTGTTAGCAATTTAAAAGTTCTTATAAGAACTTTAACGTGCTATAAACTGTAAAAATGATTCTACTAAGAACAATCTTTTAGAAGGTTCTTTATTGTACCAATTTCTATTAAATTACACAAAGAACCCTTTTTTGGTACATTTATTTTTAAGAGTATAGTAAACATTATGGCTGAATAAAATCAATAACAAGACAAGAAATTCTGTATTTTTAATGGTAGTCTACCCACAAACTTTTTCACTCACACACCTCTCTCTCTCTCTCTTTCACACTCTCTCCATCACCATTACACAATCAGGCTCTTGAACCTGTGGGCTTTGCTTTGGCTCATCTGAGCGTTTGGCACTGCCTTGGCGCTCTGGAGCCAGTATTAGTGTTGGTCTGTCCTGCTGGAACACACTCTCTCTCTCTCTCTCTCTCTCTCTCTCTCTCTCTCTCTCTCTCTCTCTCTCTCTCTCTCTATCTCTCTCTCTCTC
>JBBJLS010000032.1:687340-709556 GCA_037577275.1 Bryconaethiops microstoma | reverse complement strand
GCAACTTGGGGTTAAGGGTCTTGCTCAGGAACCCAGTGGTGGTGTGCTGGAGGTAGGATTCGAATCCACGACCTCTTAGTCCAGAGGCAAGTATCCTACCACTAGGCCACCACCACCACTCACTATCTATTCAGTTCACTATCTTACAGTGAATAGTCAATGTCATGGATGACTTTGGTTTCGGAAATAGATTTATGTGTACTTTTTGTCCATGTTGACAGTTATGATGTTGGTTCAAATTCCTGCTTTTGCTCAGGTTTGAATGAGAACATTCTGGTATTTTTTTCATTTGTTTCTCATTAGTGACACTTATAGGCCTCTGATCCCACTCTCTCCATCACTCAGGACCTAAATCCACCCTGCCCAGTCCAAATACACAGCACAGAGACTTTTCAAGATGGCCCACACTGCCATCCCTACAGCCCTCTCACATCTCAGCGCACTGACCCTTTAGTATGACAACATGTTTACATGCCGAGAGGTGCTAGATGGCTCCCATGCCCACAGGGACCTCCAAGACAAAGACAAAAGGGAGGTAAAAAACAGATAACAAAGCTGTCTCTGGCCACCAGGCCATGCATCTCTTTTTTTGTGGATGGTTTACACAGCACCCTGCCGTGCCTTGATGTTGGGGTGCCTGTTGTCACCTGAGGAAGTGGAGCCCAGTCATTGTGTATTTTGTATTGTGTACTGTCGATTCTATTTTATTCTCACTCACATAGACTTTCAAAACTCTTGCTGAACAGAAGCATCTCTGACTGACAATTTACTATATTCTTGAAAATAAAGAAACCAAAAAGACTACTTTAGAGCGATACGCCCTTTGGTTTCCCTTAAAATCTTGCAATGGATGGCTCTATAAAGAGCCATTTTGATAATGAGTTTGGTAAGGAGCATCCAGATTATTAAAGGAGCTGTATGTCTAAGCCTAGAACCATTTTGGAACCTTTGATTGTTTCAGAGTTGATTGTTATATTTCAGCCAACACAGACATGGCCAATCCAGACAAAAATAAGTGTATGTGTATCTCTCCTGCATGAAGACACAATCACTAATGAGCTTCACACATCTTTTCATATCCACCCTCACAAAGTTTAACTAATATTACACATATGCATACACAGAAACACACACGCTAGTCATGCAATCTCTCAACGGACAAATCTGCCAAGCCAGGTTTTTAAAAACCCATCACTTACAATCTCACTCACACCCGCCCCTCATTCAACCTCAGGCCCACAGGTTAGTGTTCTGTCTGGCACAGAAGAGTGCATGGCCTGCCGTGTTTTATTTATTTTCTCTCTTTGACCAGAATAGCGGCAGTGAAGCTACGTTTTAATGAACCATTATATGAGAGTTCCCCCCAGAACCAGCTCGCCTCACCCTGGTCAGAGGGTGCGACCTTTTACACGCCATGCATTTAGTAGCAATGCAAGGCACAAACTTTTGTAGGCAAGAGAGAAATTAACACGCCGAATGCAGGCTAGGTCACTGCAGAAGCAATGACACAGAGAAGCATAATGTGCACACTTCATATGGCTGGCCGGTATAAAAGGACTGGTCATGCTTTGTCTATTCAAACTCAGACACAAGAGAGAAAACAAGTAAGTCGGGGAAAACACATTGTAACCCACTGTGTTTTATTGTCTTTTGTTGTTAGTACAAGCCCTTTATGGATTTTAATTTCTATTTATATTGAACAATGTAGTTCCTAATTCTGTTTTCCCATATGTATAAATTATAGATTTTAAAATAAAATAAATTTTTGTTTGTAAATAAAGTAAAGATATTTTAATGTGAAATGAACCTGCTGAAAAGTAAATCGCATATACAGTTATATGCAGAAGCTTGTTCTATAGAGACCAAACTTGAATAGGATATTTTCTGATCATTTTCTGTTGTTTTTTTTTTCTTTTTCCTTGACAAACATTAAATATACCTGTAACTTTTAACATAGGCTACATTGTATGTTATAGTTTTTCTAATGTGTTAAATTTAGCAAATAAACCTTTAAAGAGTATAATCTCTGTAGAGGTTGTTTACTTATGTTCACTTAGGAAATCAACAAAACAACAACAGTTTGACAGGGGATGCCCAAACTTTGTCTAACAAAACGTCATCGAAAAATCTAGACTAATTGTGGCATACTGCTTGCTTTTGGACCCCCTTGTATTAAATAAATCATATAAATGTTCTCTCCATTGGCATGAGCAGAATTACATCATCTGACTGGGTGTGAGCTTTAACCCTGTGTATTTTTACAACTCACTATATTACACTCACAGCCAGCCCTGTCCGGCTTTAATAGAGCTGTTTGCATACACTAGCTCAAATCAATAGCAGGAAGTCACAAAGCCTGCTGCTATACAGCTATGTGAAGTGTGTTGTTCTGTGTTTGTGTATGTGTGTGTGTGTATCCAAAAACCCTTATTCCCCTTTTCCCTGTTCAGGTCCTTATACCTTCATATCCTAGGCCTTGAGTTGTGTTTATTCAACACACCCACTTAATTAGGGTGGCTGATCTCCTTTCGAAACTGCTGTGTGGTCCTGTGGGTTTGAGCAGGCTTGTGTATGTTTGCACCATATGTGTATGTGCACATGTGTGTGTGCCAGTGCATTGTTGTGCCTGCATGATAATTGAATGTGCGCTCAGCCAGCATCCGAGCCAGCGTTCCAGCTCACACTTTAATTAGTTTAGCTTTGTGTCTGGCTGCTGGGCCATCAGTGGCCAATCGATAGCACTCCGGAGAACAGAGGGCTGCTATTGGAAACAGATACGCCAGCTGTGTGGCCACTGCTGTCGCTGCTTTTGCTGCTCCGTCTGCAGGGGGGATTTAAATAGGGCCAACGCCATGGCTCGGGAATGTTTAGGCCTAATTGTACTGATAAATGTGGCCCGATGTGTGTGTATGCAAGTGAGTGTACACTGGTGTGCACTGTTCAGTGTTCTGTTATTGCTTCTTTAAAAAATGACTTGAGAGATTCCGCCCTATTGGAATTCAATGGCTGCTTTGTTTAAAGCTCATATCCCAGGCTTCACAACTGTTTTACTACTCAATTTGCTCACTCTGCTCTCGATCATATTACTCCCCGTAACCCCAAGCCCCCCCAAAAAACATTTGAAGAAAACATACTGAAATTTGTACTTCTTTACCTTCAAGGAGTCAGGTATTGAATAAAAAAATATATAATTTGAGAAAAACAATTATGCACTTACACCATCGTGCTCCGAACCCCCTCCCAAACCTCAAACACACACAAAAACGCACACACACACACACACACACACACACACACACACACACACACACACACACACACACACACACACACACACACACCCTTATCACAGCAAATGATCATACATCACATTTACCCAATTTTACTGTGGCATATTATTCGCTGCAGTTAAAAGCTGGATAGGAGGAGATAATTGCGAGAACTGGCACTATTAGTAAAGTACGTGTAATGGTGGGCTGTGGGAACACTAAATGGCAGTTGTAATATTTAGTTCCCGTGCTCATTACCTCCTGATCTGCCTCCAGTGACCCTGCAACAGCAGGCCTGGCTGCTGCGGCACTCTCTAATGAGTGATGGAAATTACCGCTTCAAGAAATGAAACACAATTTATTTAGAGGGAGGTTGTAGAGCACAACGACATTATGGCAAACAGCTCTGAAAAAAATCATTTCAATAACGCATCCTTGCAGTGATCATATTATGTAGAAAGTTGCAGTTAGAGAAGGAAGTTAGCAGGGATAAAAAGAAGGCAAAGTTTTACTGTATCACAACCAGAGTTCTGTGAAGAACTTCAGCTTAATGCTGCCTTTATGTGATCATCAAGTGATTTTATTATTTTTTTCTATTTTGCAAAGCTGGAATTACATGTTTGTGTTAAAGTGCTTAGTAGTCAAAATGATGGAAAATTTGATACCAAAGCAAGGGAAGCACACTGCAAACACAAGCTAGTAAGCTAGACTGATCTATAGATATAGAAATATCTCCACAGTTGTTTGTTTATTTGACCTATGTGTCTGTCATCAGTTGGAGGCTACTAAGTATTCACAGCTGGGATGCAATGTATTCTGCCAGTTAAGGAGCTTTAGATGTGTGCTGTAGCTGCATCGAAGTCCTTTCAGTGGCTAACATGACAATGCACCCGGGCAGCTATTAACATTCATACAACACCAGGATCTGTTTGTGTGAGGAACCCCGTACATTCAAAACTAAAAGCCAGATTAACATTTCAAAAACATGTTTAAAATCAATCGGACAAAAAAACGCATGAATAGTTTATAGCTTTTTGCTCAAATAAAGCATAAAACCATTTTTTTTTCAGGTGGTTTTGGATAGTCCACATGTGCATATTTCTGCAACAAGCGTGGATTGGAGGTTAGGATACCTACTTTTGAGAACAGACACCATGTGAAGCTACACATTCATTTTTCAACCAGTGAACTGTCTCTTCTTTAATAAGGTCTGTAGTTGCATACAAAAGACAAATATATTAATCACAATTATTTATATAGCAGTTAATCATCAGCTAAAATTTCTTGATTCTGACAGGTTTGAAAAATTCTTTGTCAACTGAAACTATCCTTTCTGTCCCATGATGAAAAGCTAAAGATCGGTTACAAGTCAGAAACTCGTATTTCAAAACTGTTATCCAAAGCTCTCACTTGATTGGACACTCTTGAACAGATTATATCTTGGAAAGTCATATTTCTTAAGCAGCATTGGTCCAGAATGGACTTTGGGTTTTTTGTTTGGCTTTTTGAAATGGATGGGCTCTGTGAAGAGGTGCAGGACTGTTGGTCGTTAAGTCTGCCCTCTCCTTTCAGCCCACTGCTTGCTGCAGGGTTTCAGGTAGCATGGTCGTTTGTCAGGCCTGAGTGATGTAATTGGTCAGTGCCAGAGGAGTTGCTGGCTAGGAGGCTTTTTGTGCTCTGCTCTGTACAGAGCACTGCCTAACGCCCCTCCACAAGCCTTACACATCCATCAGTGTCCTCTCCACCACTGTCCTGCTGAAACACGCCTTCTCACACACTCATACATATGGTTTACATTGATTTTGGCTTCCATGTCTGATTAAAATAGCAGCAGTACAGTGGTCCTGTAACGTTTTCTATCTATATCTTAATTTCATTCATCTGAAAGTTCACATTCGAGTCTTTCCTTGGTTCCTTAGTGTTTCTTCTTCATGCTCAAGCAGGTAGCTTTTTCTGCCACTGTCACCTTTAGCATGCTCATGAGGAGTCTGGTCATGCTGTGAAGCTGCTTTGTGACAATATCTGTTGTGAAAAACATTGCATACATAAAAGTGAATGAAAATGAATTGAATTTCAGTAGCGAGGGTTATTGCTTCATACACATGTTTTAGTGACAGATGTGATAGTGGACAGTTTAGTTCAACGGTTTGAAATTCATTCCTGATCATGTAGACCCTATGTTTGTCATGTTTTTGTGTGTTCCATGCTTAAACACACCTGATTCTATCGACCCATAAAAGTCAAGAGTTATTATTGTTGTTTTTCTATAAAATTAAACTTTAGCAATCACATAATTAATTGCACATTTAACCATGCAATGAATTCCATCTACATTCAATTTACATATACTTTTTACATTTTCAGTGACCAAAATATGGCAAAAATAAGGATTTTTTAAATAATTTATTTTAGCAATGTTTTTAATAAACCATTTTCTACTTACTATTACAAAAGTGATATTGATTTAAAAAGTTCTGTACGCTTTTTTTTTTTTTAGCAAGCTATGAATAAAAAAATTGTTTTTGCTGTAACTATGGGGCAGCTGGTAGCCTAGTGGTTAGAGTGTTTGCCTTGCAATCAGGAAGTTGTGGGTTCTCTTCCCAAGACTGCTAAGCACCACTGAGGTATCCTTGAGCAAGGTACTGTTCCCTCACACTGCTCCCTGGGCGCTGTGTTCGTGGTTGCCTGCTGCTTCACTTGGTGAATAGGTTAACTACAGAGGAAGAATTTCGTGCTGTTCACATTGTGTGTGTTCACCAACTGCAACTGGTAGAAAACATTTGTAGAATTCACAAACAGTAGTAGAAAGGCTGAGAGCCAGATAGCCAGCTAGACACTGATCCAGTAATGCAGGCGGCCAACTGTCTGAAACACACACACAAAGGCTCTGGCACATGGCCCTGTCTCCTCACACTACAAGTGCCACTTGAGATTTCCATAGAACAGGATAGCTTCAATTTGAGCAGAGACTGAAAGAAGGAGAACGGGGGAGTAAAAGAGGAAGGGGATAGAATTGGGTTGAAGGAGGCGGGTTGGTAGGTAAAAAGGGACAGTGTTTACATAAAAGAAACCATTACCATTTCTAAACTTGACAAATATGTTCAATCACCAAGGCCGCACGAGCCAGCAGGATATGTATAAAGCCTTCATTGGGTCATTCGGCCCTGATGCTATAGCAGCCCTACTTCTGCTGCCTGTATCTAAATAATGTGTCTGAGTTAAGCCCCAGTTCTTCTCTTCTCTGCAGCAGAATAAGTGAAGCCTTGGAGGTTCATTAGGAAATTGTATTGAATCAAGAGAGCACAGGGGCTGGAAAACATCACCCTAATAAGATGACTCGTAACATAAAAAGAGCCCTCAGCCAAGGTCCTTTATTTTCAAATCACACCAGCGCCTTTGATGAGGGCTTAGGAGCAGAGAGAGGGAAGAGATGAAGAAGAGCAGGAGGGATATCCTTGGAGAAGTGTGTGTGCATGTCCCATGAGGGAAATGATTGCAGGGCGTTAGGGCTGTGTGTGCGTAGTGCAGTCTCAGCATGCTTGTCAGGCAGCAAGTGTGCACGTGAAGCATTCACAGCATGCTCATGCAAGTGCATCTGGATAACTGCAGCAAAAGAGGAAAGGTTGAGGAGCACGCGTGTGTGTGTGTGTGTGTGTGTGTGTGTGTGTGTGTTATATGTCTATGTGTTTATTATGTGATTAATTATGCTAGCGGTCACTGTTTGGCCATCATTTTTGTGTGGGTCTGCTGGAGCTTTTTTTTTCCCTCATTCATATTTGATAGACAGACCTAGACCCAGTCTGACAAACTGTACTTCACCTGTGCTATGTTCTGACGAGTTTCTAGGTGGCTAGCGTGTGTGTGTGTGTGTGTGTGTGTGTGTGTGTGTGTGTGTGTTTATGACTATATTTAGGAGGACGGGGCAGAATCGGGGCTAAATCGAAGTTTATTTATAATTTACTATTGCAAGAGACTATCACTACATATGAAGCCGCATCCTCCTTCATTTATATTACATTAGGACACTGCACTGGAAATGAGGCCCTGTGGGGAAAGGCCAGACACACATACACACACACACACACACACACACACGCATGCACATACACAGTGCCAGGGTCATATGTAGGTCCCATATGTAATATTCTACTATATATATATCATACATATACAGGAAGTTAATCACACAGATGCACATATATGTATATAGTAAACCAAGAGCACTCGTGTATAGAGAAAAACTGCGATGTTGTGATGTGGTAAAAATGCTTAAAAATGCCTATTTTTATAGTGTAAACCCTAAATATGCCCCCAAATATGCTCCCAAAAAACTTAAATTTCATTTTAAACTCAGCTTAATGCTTTACCCTTAAAGAAAATGTAAAGGTAAACCCGTATCTGTACTGTACAGTGTACACTGAACTGCTGTCACAGTGCTAGAATGTAAAATATCGATGTTACCCCTATATAGACTATACTGTAATTAATGCACTCGCATTTTCTTTGGTATGCGCATCACCAATTTTCTATGTAAATACAGCAATAAATTAATTTAATTTACAGTAATAAAAATACAGGGCTTTAAGAAGAACAAAATAAAAAACACAAGAACAAATTCTGGACTGCGTCTGCCAGAGATGCGTCACAGGGCAGCAGCAAATCAGCAGCAAGGAGAAATAAATAACGTTTTGGGATTGGCTACTTTCAAACTTCCTGCCTATTAGTACATGTTGTACAAGGGCTGTTGTTTATATGTACCATAAAACCCAAAAATTAGAAATTAGTGCGCTCCTTCAAGTGTGGTTAACAGTCCAGTAACGTTGCGGTGCATCCAGATACAAAAGAGGTTTCTGTCTAAATTGTAACAAGAAAGTAAAAAAATGCACTGTGTTATCTATGATATCTGAAGTAGATCAGTGTGGTGCGGGTATGTGGACACATAGCTGTTTCTCTGTTTCTCAGAGTCAAACATCTGTATGGCATGGCCTAATCACTGTAGCCTTTCAGACAAACCTTCCATTGGTTGGAGGGACCTCAGAGGAAAAAAACAAAGGCTATTTTAAGCATTTTTTTCTTTCTCTCGTCTTCCTTTTATCTTGCTAAGTGGGATATTCTGTGAATTCATGAGGATCGTATTTGTTTTCTTACTGCTGAATTATTTAGAGCCTGGCTTGTTATTTTTGGGATGGGACAGACCCCGAATATTTGTTTACCCCTCCACCTATTGCTTTCTGTAGGTCTGTTGTAGATACAGGCTTTAATGAAAGCTCATTCTCTCTGCTATATGGATTGTTATGATGGCAATGCTCTGGTGTCTCTGTTCTTTGCTTCATAAGGTCTTTATTACCTGCCATGAAATAGAATTTAGATCCAGCAATAACATCCTGCCATTTGCTTTATTTCATTAACAAATACAATTGCTAAAAAAAGTTAATTAACACAGGATCAAATTGTCCAATTTTAAATCACTAAACCCTTGCTGGATATTGTGCAATTAAAAGTAAAGTGCACTGAACAGGCAATATATGCTGTGATTTTTTTAGAAGACCTTGCTAATATCTTAAGGTTTATCCAGCCCTCTCTTTATGTGCAGCAGGTAAAATAAGTGTTGAACAGGTCACCAATTTTCTAAGTAAATATATTTCTAAAGGTGCTATTGACATGAAATTCTCACCAGATGTCAGTAACAACCCATCCAATCCACACATTCAAAGAAATTAAACCATAGATGACCATAAATTAAGATATAAAGTAATAAAATTGAATGACACAGGAAAAAAGTATTGAACACACTTACTATTTAATACTTCGTACAAAAGCCAGCTTCAAGACGCTTCCTGTATGGCCCATTCTTCCACACAAACAGTCTTCAAATCCTGAAGGCTCCGTGGGTCCCTTCTATGAACTCTGAGCTTTAGTTCTTTCCATAGTTTTTCTATAGGATTCAGGTCAGGTGATTGGCTGGGCCATTCTAGCAGCTTTATTTTCTTTCTCTGAAACCAATTGAGTGTTTCCTTTGCTGTGTGTTTGGGATCATTGTTTTGCTGAAAGTCCACCTTTGTTTAATCTTCATCATCCAGGTAGATGGCAGCAGATATTTTATCAATGTCTCGATACATTTTTCCATTCATCCTTCCTTTAATTATATGAAGCATGCCAGTGCCGTATGCTGAAAAACAGCCCCACACTATGATGTTCCCACCTCTTCACTGTTGATATGGTGTTTTTGGGGTGATATGCAGTACCTTTTGACCTCCGAACATAGTGTGTATTATGGCATCCAAAGAGTCCAGTTTTGGTCTAATCTGACCAGACTATATTCTCCCAGAATTTCACAGGCTTCTCTAAATGTTTAAAGCAAACTTTAAACATGCCTCAACATGCTTTTTCTTCAGCAATGGAGTCATGGCAGGCCATGGCAGTTGAGTTCATTACATATTGTTTTCTTTGAAACAATTGTACCTGCTAATTACAGGTCTTTCTAAAGCTCTCCATGAGTGGTCCTTGGCTCTTGGACAGTTCTTCTTTTCACTCCTCTGTTTGAAATCTTGCGGGGAGCACCTGGTAGTGGTCGGTTTATGTTGAAATGATGTTCTTTCCACTTCTGGATTATGGCCCCAACAGTGCTCACTGGAACCTTCCGTAGTTTAGAAATTCTTCTGTAACCAATGCCACCTATGTTTTGCAACAATAAGGTTGCTAAGGACTTGAGAGAGCTCTTTGGTTTTACCCGTCATGAGATGTTTCTTGTGTGACACCTTGGTAATGAGACACATTTTTTTAGGCCATCAGTTGGGACTGAACCAGCTGATATTATTTGCAGGACTGCTTTCGAATTACTGAACGATTTCAGCTGGTGTCACGAATTTCCATGCCTTTTTGCACCTTCCTTTCATCATGTGTTCAATACCTATTTCCACTGTGTCATTCCATTTTATTACACATAACTTATGGACATCTATGGTTTGATTTCTTAGCATGTGTGGATTGGATGGGTTTTTACCGACATCTGGTGAGAACTTCATGTCAATAGCACCTTTAGAAATATATTTACTTAGGAAATTAGTGACGTGTTTAATACTTATTTTACCCACTGTATCTCTAGTCATTTTTCTCTCTCACTCTCTCTGACTGTCAGCCAAAGCAATATTGATGAAGGGGAGGTTGGTAGTGGTTATCAGCTGGTGTTGAGAATGTGTTTTGTGTCAGTATTATGGTGGCTGGCTATAGAGTATGTGCAGGCTGAGGTGAGGCAGGCTGCTTCCTCTGCTCAGCTACATCCAGTCTTACTGAGTCCTGCTGAAAGAAAATCAATCTCATCATACAGCAAAGACATCCACCTCTCTTGCTCACATACATAAATATGGCCATTTCAGGATGTGTAGCTATTTTTTTTTATATATTAAGGTTGTAGTGATAGCCACATCTTCCCATTTTCATTTTATACAGTGTGCGCAAGATCCAACACTGCTTGATTCAGTTAATAAATGTGTATGACTGGGCCGCAGCTGTGGATATTTAATTGATCTATGCCTGCATTCTTGTATAGCAATTGCTTGTGAAGCTTTACCAAATGTTAGCAAAATTCATTTTAAAGCTAATGAGAAAATATAATGCTCAGTGACTGAAATTGTGTTACTAGTTTTATAATAAATCATGGCTTCTGAAATTTAACATTAACATGACTGCTAGTTTTGATTAGCAGCAACACTATAGTTTAGAAAAGAAAGAAAGTGTACCAGAGTTTCAAATTAGGCTGTCATTACAAAATTCATGGGTTTGCAAGATACTAGAAAGCATTCTCAGGCTCCAAAATGAATGGGTTCCTGTGGAGCTGCAAAATCATAATTTGTAAATGGCTTTTAGATTGATCGTTTAGATTAGACCAAAACAGAACGGCATAAAATACTTTAACACTGCTAAATCCAGTTACAGGAAAATTGTAGCAATTTTTTTGGTGCCAATGCACATTACTGTGTTGGTGAGCTCTCAGCCAATGGGCTGACCAGCTTGTCAACCAGTCACCACTCAGAAGCAATAATGCTAACATTGTACTACCTAAAATCTGTTTGCTATAGAAAAATACTAGTTCATTTTCATTGTTTTGCTTTTTAAACTAATGCATCAAAGGTCAGGTTGGAACCATGTTTTTGTTTTTAGCTCAATTCATCTCCATTACTGAGAACCCCCTTACACCCTCTAGCATTTTGTTGTCATAACTTTGGTATATTGGGAGGAATACAATGTGGCCAGGCTCATGAACCATCTCTGCTGATATTATGTAAGAATTGTTCAACATAGCAACAGTTGTTATCAATGCAGGCATTTGTGGACGGCATTGGCCTAGCTTAGTTTCTGAGACAGACTGCCTGGGTGTGCGTATGGGACAAAATAGAAGAGTAGTGCAGATCAATGGCAATGACGATGTGGAGGGTGACTAGGTAAAAGAGCTGTAATGCTCTTTCATGCTTTCTCTCTCTCTCTCTTTCTCTCTCTCTCTCTTTCTCTCACTCTCTCTCTCTTTCCCTCTTTGACATTCTCTCAAACCATGTTGATTAAGTTCATGCTCACGCTGCATTGATTACATCAATTTTTACCATAAAGCTAAATGAACATTTGAACATACATACACACACACCCAAATTGCCTACTCCCAATGCACACCTACACTTATTTGCACTAGCTAAAATGTGTTCTCATAATCTGATATGATATCAAGGCTAAAATGTAAGTGCATTCTCATTACGGTTCACAAACACACTCACAACAACATCCCCCGAACCTCAATACACAGATACACACACCTGCTCGTCATTACAACTCTATCATCCCCTGCAGTGAATGTCGTCATGGTCACCCACAGCCAGCCAAAACAGAAAAAATATGGCTAATTAGCGTTGGAGCAGTTGATTGGTTTGCGGCAGTAATTAACACAGGTGAGGTTAATTAGTTCCCATGAAACCAACCCGTCTCGGCACAAGCGGGAGAAAAACAGGAGAGTGGGAGGGAACAAACAGAGACACACACACTCACACACATATACATGTTGTTACTTTATTACTTGTGAAAGTTGGGGAGGATTTTAATATGCGTGGTGCTCTCTCTCCTGGGACCAGTGGAGAGAAATTCAGCCTCATTAATGAAACCAGGACAAACCTGTTCTAGGAGCTCGCTCAGTCAGTTACAGCGCCAAGGATTACAGCCTGATCGCCTGCCTGTTTTTACTTATTCTAAGTGGAGGGAGGACCACCAGGCTCAGCTATTGACCTACTGTTCCATTGCCTCTGTATATATCATGAAGTTAAGCCACCATAAATCTTGTACAGGCTTGAACTTACGGCAGTGATCAGAGTGTTAATGTGATTGTTTGGCCAAAAATCAAATTTATACACTTCTATCCATTATTCTAAGCTTAGCTGAACAGGTTGTGTGTTAGTAGTTTTTTACTAAAGAAGGTAATAAAAACTTATACCCTCCAGTTATCACATGCAAAGTGCATGTATTGAAAACAGTTACGCACTGAATTGAACATGATTCAAATCGTGTTAGATTGAGTAGGTCATTTCCACATGAATAAAACGATACGAGTTATTGCCAAACTGTGTTGAAAGACACAATTGTTACTGTTTATGTATATATTTTGTTAATGTGGAAATAATGATTTTATATTTATAAGTACATTCCACATATACGTTTTTTTTGAGGATGTCTAACTTTGGATGGCTGGAGTTTCCATACTTCCAATATTACTCCTCTAAAAAACTATGAAGGCAAACATCAAATATGCCTTGGTGTGATTTATAACATTTTGGATAAGAAGAAGACATTCAGAGTGTGTGTGTATGTCTGTGTCTGTGCACATATGAATTAGTGCAACAGGTGCATGGAAAATCATACAGCTCAAGAAGAGCAGTGACTACCAAAGTCAGGGTACACATGACTGATACACATGCACACTGTCAATTATACTCAACAGGACTCACTGATATAGAATGTTTGCATGTACAGGACACACATGTAAGATATTCCTATGCTGTCTCTTTCGTTCTCTTACACACACACATAGGAACAGTGCTGCACTGATTGCCCGAGGACTATGTGTGAGGAATCTCACCGTGTGGTGAACTCAGTTGAAATTAGATGGAAAACATATACCTCACATTCTCTCTCTCCCTTTTCCTTTTGCTCTCTCTCTTCCTCTCTCACTGGTGCCTTCTTTAGGGGGTAGTCCAGTGAATGCCTATGATGTAAGGGTAGGGCTAGGGGAGCAGGGCTGAGACCTGCTGGCTGAAATAAGATGGAAAACACATGCAGCCCATCGACCTCCGCTCTGCCTCCACATAGACCTATATATCCTGGAGGGATCACTGTGTGTCTGGAGTGACAATGACCAGGGTGAAATAACAAACTGGTGAGGGGCTTTCTGTAGCCTCTGCTCATTTCTCATTGTATTTAAAATCTTTGTTGGGCCACAGCCTACAACAAACCTAGCTGCATAGCGTGTGTTTGATGAGTAAGACGGAATATTTGTTACTCTTAGTTTTGTTGCATTTACTCTGATACATAAAGAACATGACAGAACAATTTGTTCATTACACAGGTCAACAAAAAAAATTTTGTAATCATCAGAAACCACAACTCACTTTTACAAACCATTTTTTCATGCTGATTTCAGATCTGCTTTCAGTTCTTTTCAGTCACATTAACGTTTTGAATTATGAGTAATATTAGATTTGCAAAAGACTTGCATGCGGTTTTTATTAAACCACAGGCACCAATCAAGTAACTGTTTCAATATTTTCAGTGCGAAGTCAGATAGGCTCACACTGTGGCATAGATATAATGATTAGTGTCACTCAGCTACCACTGTTTCTTCAAAAACACTTAGTATATGATTATTATATGCTAATTATACCACTACCATGCAATATACAACTAGCATCATCACAAAAACTGTATGTGCTAGAGAAAAACTAAATGAAGATTTGAAATCAGCATGAAAAACACTACAAAACTCATATAAACTTATCTCTGATGATTTTGACCTGTTGACCTGTATCATTGTGTGACAACTTACCATCCTTGGTAATGAGGTTAAACTGACAAATGCTGAAAAAGCTGAGCTGAACAGTTTCAGTTTCATGGCTCTGTCCTTAATGTACAAAGTTATTACTACATCAAGGAATCACCAGTTTTAAAGGAAGTTTCAGGGTTTTTGCTTTACTTTATTCTTTATTTTGCAGCGTACAAGGAATAGACCGCTCAAGAATATTTGTTACCACATATAACATCACTCATCTTTGACTTGTCCACGACCAAGTCATAGTCTTGATGTTATTCATGATTGTTCGATTGTTTTTGTAGCACACAGAAATCACAAATTCCACAAGCTAATAGATTTTATTTTGCCTAATATAGACATTGCAGCTACTCTGATGGCAGATTTTACTGGTTAAAGAGGACAAAGGCAAAGTCTCTGAATGTAATGCCAATGAAGCATTAGGAAAGATTTCTATATCTCATGCATCTAAGCTTTTTTATACCAAAACCTGAAAACTGTCTCTTTTGTTCCCAGTTGTATGTATTGTAAAAGATGGGCAGTTGACTTTAAAGCATAAGATGGATGTGTAGACCACAACGGTCGCGTAACAGCACAACTACATATAAAGAGTGCCTTCCCAATCAAGTTCTAAAATACAGCTATGTAAGAGTTGTTATAAAACTGGCGCAGTTGCACAGCACTCCACTGTGACAGTTTGGATGAGGTTTAGTGTGTGTGTGTGTGTGTGTGTTTGTGTGTGTGTGTGTGTGTGTGTGTGTGTGTGTGTGTGTGTGTGTGTGTGTGTGTGTGCGTGTGTCTCATCAATCAGCGAGCAGCATGGCGTCCTACCATCTCCTCTAAGCTGTGATTTACACTGAAGTGCCGCATCTTTGATCAGCAGCAACTACACAAAGTCTGAAACGGGACGCTCTTTTGGCGCGGCTGCTTTAGCGGCCCTGTTTGTAAGACGCCAGCATGAAAGCCTTTCTCTCCTTCTTCCCTTCATCTCCTCTGAGAATGTTATTATGGCAATAAATTGATGGCTTGTCACTTTCCAGACTTGCGGACCGCTCAGCAAAGTAGTTAGGTAATGGCCCGCCTCGTAGGAATAAATAAATAAATAAATGAAACTAAGTACAGTGGAGTGAAAACACCTCACACCCTGCTAAATAAATCAGAAGTAGCCGTGAATTGGCGTTCCTGGAGAGTGCGGGTGAGAGAGTGATGTATTTTTCATGCTCAGACATCTAAAAGTGGTGTAGGAACACCACAAAAGAAGAAAATATCTTGTGTTTTCTGTCTTTCAGTCTCTCTCTCTCTCTACCTCTCTCTCTCTCTCTTTTTAAAGACTTTAAAAGGAGAGTTCTAAGATGCGCGCTTCATCTTTGGAGCAATGCAATACAAGAACCCATTTTGGTTCCTTAAAGAACCTTTCAGTGGATGAATGAAAAGTTGAGATAAACCAGTGTGAAAAAATGTACACATAATGTTAAGATTCAGTTCAAATAAAACAAATTAGAAAAACTACATTTGGAACTTTATACCCAGAACTTTTCGGGAGCATTTACTTAACTATTCAGGAGCATATTTTACTTATCTCACTGTTATTTAGTGTTGTGCTGCTCCACAATTAACAGACTGTGTCTTGTTATCTTATACTGTGTACTGGCGTCTGGTGTTTGGCAGCATGGTCATGGTGGTACATTGAAAGATTAGGGAAGATTTGTCATCTCAACTGTATACAAATATAGAATGGAATAATAACTATGTTTTTTCTTAATTTTGAAACGAACTTTATGTTTTCTGTCAATGAAGTCATAGGTTTTCAGCAATATTTAATGTACTGGATCATGCTACAGCATACACAGGCACACACTACATTCTGCCTGTCTCCTTGCCTCGGCTGTGATTTCTAGAGCTAATTGTTTGCTATGCGGGACACTGTCATAGATAACAATGGCAGAGCAGGGTGGCTTGTTGTAGAAAAGAAAATGCCATTGGCCCTACTAAATAGCACAGTGTTTGTACCTGTGGTGAGTCTCCCCACCACCCCTCCTCTCTTAACCCACCTCCACCCTCTCCCAGGTACATCTGCCTGCCATATACACCTGCCTCCAGGTGTTCTCACTGCAAAACAATCAGGGTTCAGACCATGGCTCCAATAATCACAGCTGAGGGGAGCAATAGGAGCATCTCCTTTGTAATGATAACAGGCTTGCACAAAAACAACCAGGTAAACACACTAATTACGTTTGAGGAAAAAAAAACAGATTCCTCTCGGATGAATGAGCCCTCGTAGCTACAGGAGAAAGACTTCTTTTCTTTAAGATGTCCCAGACGTGAGCCTCATACGAGACAGAGAGGTTTGCAAGAGCAAGTTGTCACAAGGTTATTGTTTGTCTCAAGACAAAGAGAATGTAATTAACTGTTTTTTCCCAAACAGCTAAAGGGGTTCATTTATTCCATCCTGTACAGTGAGAGAATGTATTATTGGCATTACTACTTTAATGCTGTATAAACTGAACAGCCCTCATTTACAAACTATATGGAATTCTCAGAAGAGGGACGTCCTTTTTTTATAATAGTTTTAAAGGTTTGTCAACAGGTCCAGACTTCTCTGCCTGATTGTCATAAATATGGAGCCTGCACCTTAAAAATTAAGGATATAAAAAGGGCTTCACAAAAGAACACTTTTGGATCACTAAAGATGCTGTTTTTTTCAAAAACTAAAGCAAAAGTGGTTATTAGGTTTTGTGATTCCAAAGAATTCTTTTAGCACTGTCACTTTTAGAAGTGCACATTTTAGTTTTATAAGAGCATTTCATACTAGTTACTTGATAATAAATCCTTAATAACTGAGAAAAGTGTATAGGGAGTTCATCGCTGAAGGGGAGAAACATCTATGCTGATGAGTTTATATATGGAGGGCATATGGCGCCACAAGAAAGTGCATCTTCTTTCACTGCAACTCTAAAAGTCAGAAATATAGATCACGTTGTGCCTTGTGCAAGAAACAAGAAAGCACAGTTATATAATCAGTGGGTCTTTAGCAGTGGGCGTCTTGTGGCTGTGTTTAATTGATGTAGAGGGTCTTTTGAAGTCAGAGGGAGTCTGGAGAGAGCTAGTAATCTGAGGAAGTGAATGGAGCCTCCATCGCCGCTGCTCGATGCCAATCTCACCCAGACTGCCGCACCCTGTGCTAGCTTGCCGACTGCCATCCAGCTCTTCATTTCTTCTGCCCAGAAAACTAAGATAACGTTTGGTGACATCAAAGAAAAAATTTCTCTTCTCACAGCGCGTTTCCATGTTCCATGTAGCGTTGGAGTCTGGGAGGCAAGTTCTCTCAGTCTTGCCACTGGTGAGCTTAGCTTAGGTGGAATACAAGTGGTGCAATTTGCCTAATGCTAATGAGGCAGGGAGAGCCTGAGTCAAAAGGCGGAAGACCCGATGGGGAAGAGTCAGGGACCCAGCCCACTGTAATGAAGGCAATTGGCTGGTCATTTTGTGATTCAGTCAAGCATGAGCTGTACATATGTAGCCCTGCCTAGGTGCTTATCTCTCCAATAACAGGGAGTGCCGGGGGCAGTGAGTACAGGCGGGGAAAAGCCACTCTGCCAACTCCTCATTGTGTTCAGTGCTACTTCATGAAACTTTATTCAACTTCTTGTTGACAGGACAATGTTTTGATCCATAGTCCTGCCACGAGTAATGTTTGAGGTGCGGAATGAAGTTGTAATGTGCACCGTAGCTCACCTCTCTAGGTGTCGAGGAAAAAAAGGCATTACGGAGATTGTTTTCTTTTTTATTTCTTTTCAAATGAGACAGTGGGCCCCGGCCCAGTAGAGGAATATAAATAGACTTCTGTGCGGTGGCAGGACTTTGATTCCATACATTCTGATGTGCTGCTTGTTGCTGGTTTATTGATGGGCAGACCTGTATTTGCAAATGAAAGCGCCCCAGCGCAGGGCTACAACGGACCAGGAGAGTGAGTGCAGATCCAGCGCTTTAGCCATATATTTTTATAGCCAGTGAATTCCAAAACAGCTTTAGCATGGCAAACACACTTCTGCCTTAAGCTACAGTATCACAATCATACATTCAGAATACAGCATGCTTGTAAACACATGCACAAATATATGCACGCACACACTCACACGTGTTGAAATTAGAGTGGCTTCAATAGATTTGAGCAAATATGTTGATGTTGGCATCAGTTATGATGCTAATACTGTCAACCAACACCTTTCCTATATCTGCAGAATATTTGATGGCATATAATTATGGCTGTTAATGTTTTCTATTTTTGTTTTCAATAATTAAAATGCACGGCTGCTTAAGTCATGATCAATTATTAATTAACAGCATGTTAATTGCATCTATGGTGCTGTATATTTAACAAAATGCTAAATTAGTGGTAGAGAAAGAGAGTAATGGAAAATGGACAGAAATTTGAATTTAACTCACCAGTAGGCGGAAGAGGAAAGCATAGTAACAGGCTGTATTATTAACCTAATGAATACATTAAATAAGTGAATGACTGAGTGAGCAAGTTAATTAAGGGTCAGATGAACAGGTGAATACATAATTGATGAATGGTCACTGAAGCCAGTGTCTATAATGAACACCAACACATTCTGCAGCCCCAGCATGGTGGCTGATACAGGCTTTGTACTGCCACTCACTTCTCCTCTGTCACTATAAGGCAAATCGTTTAATTGCTGTCTACTGTAGCCATCACCTTTCACAAAGTAGCCAGACTCCTTTGTCTGGTCGTCCTTTGTGTATGTGTCTGTGCTTTTTTCATACACTTTCAACACAAAAATATTCTGTTTTATAGGAAAGTCAGAGTTGCCTAGACAATGTAAAAATACTATTGACTTTGTAAAATGCTTTTTGTTCATTCTTTATAAACATTTATTTTGCATTAATTTGATAATGGCAAACTTTTTGTGTTTTCACGTGAGTTATTTTGGGCCATTTGCATTTGTACAAGAAGTAAGAAAAAATGTGAAAGATAGCTAATGTTAAATATAAATATATATTAATAGACAGAAATCAGTATTTGTATTGATGTGCATATGTGTGGATTATCAACCTTGATGTCACTCAGTAATGTACGTCAGCAGAGTGTGGTGAAATATATGGAAGTTTCTTGATTAGAAGCTCCTAACCCTATTATATCAACTCCTGCTGTATTGAACTAGCTTCTCTTCCATTCTAGAGCATCTGGAAGTAGTGTGTGTTTTGCTCCATATCAAGGCAGGACACAAGATAAGCAAGGAGAGTTACTAGAAAGATGGAAGCTGGGGAGGATGGATATGGATGGTGCTCTGACAGTGTCTGGACGCTGACATTTCTCTGCTTGGATAACCATCGCCCCTCTGCCCATTCGGCCATGGAGCGGGTAATGTCAGCTGTCAATCATCCCACTCCCTGTGCACCTCTGGATGAGCCCATCCTGTCTGACAGACATACAAAGAGGCAACGTTTGACCCTTGATCCTGTACTACCCGCTTCAACCCATTACTTGCCCAGTCTGCAATCCATTCTGAGCCAGAGAAGATGAGCCATCAGTTTTTCTACAGAGGAAGTAGAGCACAGGTGGTTCACTGTATAGATCTCCTTGCTCCTCGCTATGCTGGTAGATAGTACAGTCACAGTGCATGACATTTAAACACCTGGTCTGTACTATTGCTGCTGCCTTTGCCATTCTACATACAGGATGTATGAGCATGTGTACTCGTGTATATATATTACAAAGACACATATTCCCTCATCCTCTTACTCCAACTCATTCTTCCATCTGCAATACTTGGAGTGAACAAGCTGACATGTGAAGCTCTGAGAATTATACAGATGCAGATGTGGACATAAGAGCGTGAAATTTACGCAGAACTTGCAAAACTAAAATAGAAGGACAACAGACACTGTAAAAGTGTAAAAAAAAAAAACAGAAAAAAGGCAAAAATACTGATTATGTAGATTGAGTAGTTGTGAAAAAGAAGAGACTGGAAGTTTAGTAAGTGGAGCATTTCAATACAAAGCAACACTGTGGCTGCTTGTGAATGCAGTGTGGATAGTTATTTGAGTGATAATTGTTTTATTTTCATTTTACAATTAATTGAAAAAGGAAAAGATTTGAGGGGTTCAGTCCAGTCAAAAAGATAACCCTGATTGGTTGAAAAGCTTGGTGAAAATTGACCTTCACAAGACAAAAAATCCAGGGTTAGGTAAAACTAAACCTAAGCTGGCCTAGACATGAATCTTACTTTGTGATACAGGCAGCAAAGCTAATAGGATTAACAAACAGATAAAACTAAGCAAAGAATACAGCAAAATGTGAACGAATAAACGGACAAACCATAAACCTACTGATAAGAAAACAAGACACAGATGAATGAGACGTTGAGGGGCGGAGCTGGAATGTTCTAAAATAATATATCTGCATTTTGAATGACACTGCTGTCCCTCTCTCCTCCTCACTGTCTTACTCCCACTTTTGTTTCTCCACCTTTCGTGTGGCAGACAACTCTGGTCCATGCAACACAAAGGTGTCAGGTCTTCCATGGGTGTGTGTTAGACAAAACATGCAGGAAGGCAGAGTGTACTGGGGGTTGCCATACCAAAACAGGAAGACACTGCCCTGTGCTTGTTGAGAAACAAAAAGAGAGAAAGACATCACCCTGAATTACACGCCACCACATTGGCCTTGAGTAGAATGCTCAAAAGAGTGGCAGAGAGGGGAAAAAGGAAAGAGAGAGCAGCAGTGCCATACAGCAGACACTGACATCCAGTGACCCCTCACCTCTCATGCCTAACTACTGCTGACAAAGGGCTAAAAACGTTTTGTGGACATTTTGTCTGTAGAAAGACAGGAACATCCTTTCTCTTTTCAGCCCCTCTTGTAACACCCAAAACTCCAAAACTCCAGACTTTTGAAAGCTAAGGGCCTGTACTTCAGTCCAATCTTAAAAGTAACTATGTAATAATGTGCCAAGGGTTTAAGTGGTTAAGACTTACTATTTAGTAATTACAATAACATATTGTATATGTATATACATTAAAAAATAAAGGAGCCAAAACGGCTTATTTGGAGATATGCCTTGAAAAACTTAATCTTCCTTAATAATTAGAAATAAAAATTAAAGAACGTAAACATAATGCGAATGTTCTATACTAATTTGACTAACTTTTGCAAGAATAGTGCATCCAATACAAAGACACACATTTAGCAGCGGTTTAAGTGCTTATGTGATAAACATGTATAATGATTTGACAACATTTATTTTTCATCAATAAAAAAGGGATAAAGTGCAAAGCAAAACAGTGAAAGTAAATCAGAAGCTTCTATCCCAACTAGTTTAAGGAAATGCATCCTACACATGGTTGAGGTGAGGAGGGGAGACCTCTGGACATGTCAGAGCAGAGGGGTGACAGATGGAGATAAAGACAGAGATGGGCGCAAAGGAGAAAAGTGCCCTGCTGTGTCCTTCTGTCCTGCTCATGCTGAGCTGTGCCCCAACACTGCGAACAGCAGGGCCCTAATCTGATGACTTGTGTGTGTGTGTGTTTGTGTGCAACTATATGTGTGTATTTACTAGTAATGAAAAGAATGTTGGGTAAGGCATATATATATAAGAGATAAGATAAGATAAGATAAACCTTTATTAGTCCCACAAGTCGGAAATTTGCATTGCTACGGCAGTAAGTGGACAGTACAAAGAGTAAGAGCATTAAAAACAATAGAATAAAAACTATACAACAACAGTACAGTATAAAAAGTACACTATACAATACAAATACAAAAATATAAATATGGACTCGTGTACTGAAAATATATATACATATTGAGTATATGTATGTATATATGTACAGAGTAAGAACACTGTGGATATACATACAGGTA
>JBBJLS010000032.1:675421-687240 GCA_037577275.1 Bryconaethiops microstoma | reverse complement strand
ATCTCTTGGTATGCTGAAGCATTCAGAGTTCCTTTCACTGGAACTAAGGGGCCAAGCCCAGCTCCTGAAAAACAACCACACACCATAATCCCCCCTCCACCAAACTTTACTTTTGGCACAATGCAGTCAGACAAGTACCATTCTCCTGGCAACCTCCGAACCCAGATTCATCCATCAGATTGCCAGATGGAGAAGTGTGATTCATCACTACAGAGAACGCACCTCCGCTGCTGTAGAGTCCAGTGGCAGTGTGCTTTACATCACTGCATCCGACGCTTTGCATTGCATTTGGTGATGTATGGCTTGGATGCAGCTGCTCGGCTATGGAAATTCAATCCATGAAGCTCTCTACGCTGTTCTTGAGCTAATCTAAAGGCCACATGAAGTTTGGAGGTCTGTAGCGATTGACTCTGCAGAAAGTCGGCGACCTCTGCGCACTATGCGCCTCAGTATCCGCTGACCACACTCTGTCAGTTTATGTGGCCTACCACTTTGTGTATGAGTTGCTGTCGTTCCCAATCGCTACTACTTTGTTATAATACCACTGATGACTGTGGAATATAGAGTAGTGAGGAAATTTCATGACTGGACTTGTTGCACAGCGTGGCAACCACGCTGGAATTCACTGAGTTCCTGAGAGCGACCCAGTCTTTCACAAATGTTTGAAGAAGTGGTCTGCATGCCTAGGTGCTCGAAGTTATACACCCGTCGCAATGGAAGTGATTGAAACAACTGAATTGAATTATTTCGATGGGTGAGTGAATACTTTTGGCAATATAATGTGTGTGTGTTTGTGTGTGTGTGTGTGTGTGTAAACTATATGTAAATGTACACAGTGAGCAAATGTGTGGATACAGAGTGGATATATAAATAAATATTAGAACACTGTGGATACACACACAGTGTGAAAGTGGGCAGTGTGTAGTCCAGTAATGCATGGTTATAGTCCCCTGATATTAAAAACAGGGCTTGTGGAAATCATGTTTGCAGTTTGCTGACCACAGAGTGGAGAGAGTCACAGGCTGTCTCCGCGTTGGCCGAGGGGAGGGACATACGCCGTTATTGCGATAACATGCGAGAATTCCTGGGGAGGTAGCATGGTCACATGCTAACAGCTAACAGCTCAATTTTTCTGCTGCAAAGTTGTTCTTTCACAGTGATGTGCCCAGAGTTACACCATCTGTCATTCACAAACACTGCCAGTCCCCCTCCTTTCCTCTTACCGCTCTCTCTCATCCTGTCCACCCACAGCAGCTGGAATCCGGGCAACGCCACGTTCATGTCTGGAGTTAGCGGTCTTAGCCAGGTCTCCATTAGCATCATGATGCTACACTGCCAGAATTCAGGCTGGAATTGGGTTAGCGGCGTTAGCTCGCTCGTCCATCTTGTTAGTGAGAGATCTCACATTTCCCATGATTACAGAAGGGAGAGATGGCCTGTATCTTCTCGGGCAATGGCACTCCCTCCCGGCTCGACATCCCCATCTCTTCCTCCTCAGCTCGCTGGGGATGTCTGGTCTGTCCGCCGGCAGCACCGCTGCAGGGCACAGCGGTAACAGCTGATCTTGAGTGTAGACAGAGGAATCACGCGCCGGGTGTCCACACACAGGTGAAAAAACTAAAAAATACCAGACATAAATGACCAGAACTAGCACAAAATGGTAGTGCATGGTGTCAGATCTAAATTGCTAAGACCTAAATTGCTAAAACATGATTAATCAGTCTTCCATTGTTCCAGTGTCTAGTTTTGATGCTTCCTTACCCCTTGAAGTCATTTTTTGAGGTGGACAGGCATCAGCATTGGCACTCTGACCAGTCTGTGGCCTTATACGCAGCAAGCTGGGATGCAGTGTGTGTTCTGACATTATTTTATCACAGCCAGCTTTAACCTTTTCAGCAATTTGTGCTGAATTAGCTCCTCTGCCTTTGTCCACCCTTTGCATCAGTGAGTCTTGGGTGCCCATGACCCTTATACCAGTTCAGTGGTTGTCCTTTCTTGTACCACTACTGGTAGGTACTAACCACTGCATCCTGAAAACATCCCACAAGATCTGCAATTTTGGAGCTGCTTTGACCATTGTCTAGCCATCACAATTGGGTCATTACAATTGTGAAATTAATTATGCTTGTCCATTTTCATGAGCTGACTGACTGACTGCTGCCTAATATATTGTAATGTAACTTCATTCATTTTAATGCAGTGTTTAATAAATTTGTGTGTATGTGTGTGTGTGCATGTCTAGATAAATCTTCAAATTTAACTGTTATATTAAAAATCATACATTCTATTAGTATTCAATTTTAAGGACAGTACAGTATTGATGTACTGACCCATTTTTTCAAGCAGCTCATGGACTGCCTGGGTAGTAGGAGTGGAGAGCTGTTGGGGTTTTTAGGTGGGTCGAGTCCAGTTCTACTGTCTTTGTTTTGACCGCAGGCATGGCAAAGCTGTTTCCAATTAAACTCTCAAATCAGTTGGCGTGTATTTTCATGTGTTATATGTGATAGTAATTGACTATAACTGCACCCTCTTAACGTTAACCAGGTGTGCCAGTTGAGTGTGAGAGATTAGCCCTGAGGTCCTACAGACCCAGTTTGTGTGCGTGGCTAGGGTGAATATTTGTGTATATGTTGTCATGCCAGGGTTAGACGCTGTGCTCTGATTCAGCCCTGCAGGCGCTGCAGAGAGATTGGCCGTGACTTACCGCCAGGTTCTTTTTAGTTGTGTGCATGTGGTAGAGTGTGTGTGTGTGTGTGTGTGTGTTTCAATAGCCCACCATCACTTTGCTGTTGCTCTTTACGAGCTGTGCTAAGCTGCTGCTGTATATTTGTGTTAGTCATGCTTTCCTGCTGAGCTCAGGGCAGGAGCCACAAGCATTACGTTTTTCCAGCCCACACGTGGGGGCTCGGCAGAAACAGCTTGCATGGCAAACAACAGCAGTAACAACTCTCCGACACGCACCACCTGCAAACTGGAAGCTGGAGATGCCTTTTACAAGCATGCCTCTCCAGCCCCCAAAGTGGGATCATCCAACAAAATGAATAATAAAATTCAGTCAACACCAAAAGCCAGAGTGTTACCCAATTAACAAATAGAGGCCCCAGAAGTGTAAGACTATCACTTTAAAAGGCATTCAATTTACTTAATTATTTAAAAGTAATTACATAATAAATAGCATTGTTAGTAATGTAATATTTACTTTAATTTCAGATTATATTCTGTGTGCATTTCCAAAATATTTCCATGTGGTCCATGTCAAAAAATCACACGAAACAAGCAAAGATAACATCATGCTCTATTTAGAGGATAAGAACATATCCACTCTTGTAATAGCAAGTTCAAACATGGTACAGAATTTTGAGAATTAAAGAAATAGACAATTATGGGTGTACAACCTCAGACTGCCATTTTGCCATATCTTCTGGAAAAGTAGCGAGCCTCAGTCAACACCCAAAACCCAGAACATTACCTAGAGAGCAAGGGCTTGTTCAGGTGCCACTCAAAGAGGGAGAACAGTCGTGTCAGGTTGGGCTAATATTTTAGATTTCACATGGAGGAGAAATGGCACATAGCACACTTAGTCTGTGACCGGAGATAGCAACTTAACATGAGTAGGAGGTTTCCATTAACCTCAACAGCTTAAGTTAACACTGTACATTCCCACACAGTTTAGAGAAGCAAAAAATAATAATACATCAGTTCTGGGGTCCAATTTGTGATTCTTTCAGGGAAGCAAAATAAATGTTTTTTTCCAATCTGGCAAATGATCTAGCTTCAATTGTTTGTTTTATTCAATAATCCACCGCTCTCGTTGATCATTCTCTCTAATGTGCTTTTTGGCCATATGACAGGGGTACCACAGTGATGGGCAAGTTGATGGGCAATCATGTGTGTGTATGTGTATATTTTTTGTGTCTGGGGGGGGGGGCATTGTTTTTAATGATGTGATGCATGTTATATGGGTGGTTAAAACACTGTTGGGGGTTGCTGTCACTGGCAGAGTGAGAGGAGCTATGCCAGCTTTGGAATGCATGCTCCGATTCTTTGCTAATTAAAGCAGCAACTTCAGAAATGCATTAATAACCGTTAATTAGGGGGATGCTATTTTCAGCATCATTTGCTAATTAGTCTGAGAAACAGCACAGTGGATATGGCTAATTATTGGTAGGCTGGAGAGATGGAAATGTGTGACTTAACTGAAAATCACACCATTATGAGGTCCAGTAGCGTGGCACAGAACCAGCCAAAACCTCTTAATGACTGCTGGCACTTTAAAGAGGGGTCACTTGCCTCTTTTGTAACATATCGTTCATATACTGTAAAATTTTTTTTTTTAAAAACCCCACACCCAGCTATACTAATGAAACAGTCTTCTTTAAAAAGTGATGGAGATTCACAAAAACAATGGTTGTTGTGAGGTGATATCACTGAGAGCATGTGGAAATACTTCTCACTCCTCGGTTTGTGTCGCTTCCTTCAGTGTGACTTTTAGAGCCCCAGCTGCAACACTACAAGGCCTCTCCTCAGTGTGTGTATGTGTCTGGTGGGTGTGTGTTTGTGCATGCGTGCGTGCGTGCGTGCGTGCGTGCGAGCGTGCGTGCGTGCGTGCGTGCGTGCGTGTGGGTGTGTGTGTGTGTTTTTTGTTTTTTTTTTGAATGGATCTGCTGTAACATCCAGCGACAGATGCCCAGTATAGCCAGTGCATTTTCTTGGTTTCCGACTCAGGTCAAGGCCTTTGAATAATTCATGGCTAAATCTGTGGGTTGTTGCAGAGGTACTAATAGCCTGGTATTTTTTTGCTATTATTGACTTTCTTTTTAAATGAATTTCGTCTGATTGCCTGGAGGAGAAATATTTAATATTCTTCACAATTAAAGGAAATGAATCCTTGATTTTCTGTCCTTCACATCCATAAATTACAGAAAACTTGCATGTGTTGCAAACCAGCAGGCCAGTCCCAAATGCATCTACAAGCTGTGCACCTCCTGTGCAAACTTCATTTTGAGGAAAATAAAGGGGGGTGTAACAGAAACAGAAGTGGGGAGCAGTTAATTAGTGCAGCTTGGAAACAACAGCAAGGTTGCCCTGTTCACTGGTGTTCTGCAAGTGGATCAGCTGTAGAGGAAGTGTAGACTTCCCTTTGTGAGTGTGTGTGTGTGTGTGTGTGTGTTTGTATGTGTGTGTGTGTATGTGTGTGTGTGTTTCACTCTCTCACATCAGAGAGGGACACATACAGTAAAACAGCTAGCCCCGGGGCCATGAAGCCCATTCACTACTGCTGACTAGCTGTGATCTCTTATCTGTCTTATCTGTTGACCTACTGACAGAGAGAGCCCTGGCAACCTCCTTATATTAACCTTAGTGGTTGAGAGTAATTTTTTTCATGAATCTCAGATTGCTGTGCATTTCAAATAGAATTATACATTTAGTTACACATATGCCAGATTACATTTGCAATTTATGATCTGTATCAAGAGCTTAAATTATTTCATCTAATTTTAATTGGAATAAAATATATTACTTATTTTGTCTTTTACCTGTGAACACAAGCATGTTATGCATTACCTTCCCTTAAACTGGATTATTAGTACTGCATAAGAAATAAATTGTCAATAAATGATATATTATGATTTACAAATGATTATAAGTTATGCTGTTATAAGAGTAAAGAACTGAAGTATAGGGATTGTGCTGATAGGCAAGCAGTTAACAATATCCACTACAACATCTATGAATTACTGTCTGTCCAAGTCAGTAAAGACAGTGCTGGGGAACTCATAGCACTGTTTCAGGAATTCCTGTTTGTGCTTTTAATTCCCACTGTAAGTGTGTTAGAGAGAAGTGTGTCTCTGCAGGAGGGTGGTTGAGTTCACTCTGTTAAGAGGAGAGGGGGCAGTGGGCTGGACGTAGTATAATTGTAGGTTAGGATGTAGAAGTGCCCCTAAAAGACCCTTGTTACCCTCCTCAGGCAGATGGTCAGAGGTCATTTATATGAATGTAGCTACAATTGATGTAAGTGTGGGCCAAGTGCGTGAGAGAAGGAAAGCGTGTGTTTCTCTTTATTTGGGCAGGTATGTCACTTTCATACAGTTATGTATACATTTCATACAGTTATGTATTTGTACTAATATTTTTTGTATCTTTTCTTTTTTCCTGGCGCTCCTCCAAATCGCTGCTTCTGGAAACAGGTAAAAGTATTTTGACTGTCACATTTTGACATAGCTTTTTCTGTTTAAATGTGTGTGTCTGTGCAAACATGTGTTGGTTTATGTTCAGTAATGGGCACTGAAGCCGGCTGCACTGTGTGTGGTACAGTTCATTGTCTACTTTGACTATAAGCTTTACCCACAATTATCTCGCATTTATCCCAATTACCCTTTCTCATTCCATCATTCCACCATCCCTCTCTCTGTCTCCCTCTCTCTCACTCTCTCCATCTCACAGAGAGACCTTTACTTATCACAGCTAATGACTTCCAAATACTTCATCAGCATGTGGCCTTAACCTTGCTGTTGTTTCCAAACACTGTACCTGCTCTAATTAACTGCTCCCCCCTTATGTTTCAGTTACTCCAAACACACACACACACACAAACGCACACACACTTCTCTGTCCTATTTAGTTTATGCTGAGTTTATCTGCAGTACATTTTCTTATGCATAAAAACTCAGAACAGAACAAGTAGTTAAGCAATGATGTCAGAATCCTGGTCCAACTCTTCGTCATATGCATGATGCCCTGAGACTGTAAAGTGCTTACTCTGATATTTAGTCAAGGACGTGTGCACAACTAGCTAGCATACACAAGCACCCATAAAGTACTCTGTCCAATACAGTATGTCTCAGCAAATTTACACAGTGAAGCTTTATTCACCTAAACACTAACACATCACTCCAAGCTGTCAGCTAGTTAAAAGGAGAGGAGAAAAAAGAACACTCCTCCTTTGTGTTTTTCATTTGCATATCTAATTTTTGATCTTGTACCCGGTTTCTGGTCCCCTAAGTTCTCAGACGTGTGTTTGTGTGTTTGTGTGTGTGTGTGTGTGTGTGTGTGTGTGTGTGTGTGTGTGTGTGTGTGTTAAGGGCAAAAAGAGTGGCTGGCAGGTTCAAGGATTCTTTTTCTGCTAGATAAACAGATCTCAAGGTTCAGCCTTTTAAATCTAGGAGCCCTGCTGAGGGCCAACCTGACCTCATAAGTTTATTAATCACTTTTTTTTATTAATTATTCAACATGGGTTTTCTGATGTCTGACCTGCTCTTCGTACCCATAGTCCCCCACCCCCACTTCGACATCCTCTCAATCCTAACAGTCCACTGAACTTGATAAGTGTGCCATCATCTCGTTAATCAAATTAGTTATAAACCGAAATTGACAGTTTTCATTAATTATAAAGGATTATTCTAATTGCAATTCAAATTTATTCATTTAGAACAGACGGCATTCGGTAATATTTCAGCATATTTGCATATTAAATGGAGAGGGCGGTTGATTAAGTATGGTAATGTATGCGTCGTCCCTTATTTTGTTCCTACTGGGCCATACGCGGTGTGGTGGCTGGGGCAGGTGAAGGCTCCAGAACGTGTTTAATTTGTTTGACAAACACGGAGTGGGACACAACACGTCCTCTGGCAACCTGTACTTCAGACACCTTTGTGACCCACACCTCTCTGCCTGCACCTTTATTTTTAGCCTCTGCTGGAACACTGGACTCCTGTTTGACTTAGTTTTGAAGCAAAGAGGCATTAACCTAGCATTGTATGTCTTATTGCTAATCAAATATTATTTGTAGTGTTGTTACAGATGCATATAAACCAGTTACCTGATCAAAACATTTTCCAAAATACACATAGTACCGACATAGTATCTCACATAGTACCCAAACAAACTAATGCAAGAAGCTGAACTACTTTTCCCAGTGATTTTTTTTAACTACTCAAACTACTAGAGTCATGCTCTTCTGTGTGCTCTTTTTAAGTGAATCTATGTAACTAATATTTCAGAAAACATCCCTGTTAAATCTGTTCTGCATTCATGGTTCAAACGGTTAACTCACATACGTTCTTTCTGCAGTCTTCCTCAAGGCCACATTCTTTCTGTTTTTGTCTAATGATCATCACACAGCCGGTTTAAAACAGTGGAATTCAAACTCAAAAGCCAACACAAAGGGCATCGCTTTGGTGTGATTTAAAACAATACTTACATTCTATAAATAAAGTAGGATAAAATGAGAGCATCTATCTACATAGCACTTTACACAATAAGACCTTCCCTGCTGAGGAGCTTTTATCAAGTTAAATATAGCTAGAGGTGAATGCTTATAATTTAGTGTTTGCATAGTGAATGCAAGTGTTCATACATCATTTACAAGCAGTGAATAACAGCTTCTCCATTGATTCAGTTTGAACACAATAGAACAAATTTTACACCGCTGGTTCTTTTGTTTGCCAAGTCCATAGCAATGAAGTATTATGAGGTTAGCAGAGGTCAGCACCTTTGCTAGCGCATTGAATGACCCTACACCTTTGTCATGATTTCTGGCCTCCCATCCTGACTGTAACTATGATTTCTGGAAATTGGGTACTTTTGAGTGTATCTAGAATAGATGTTTATGTATTATTACAAAAGCTAGTGTATATGGTGCTAAAGTAAAAGCTGCACAAATGTTTACATGGCTGCTTAATGGCAAACTGCAACAATCCCAGAGATTCTTCATCATTCATGGGACGATTTCAGTGCGTTTTGCCTTGGAGATGTGAGCTCCTGGCTGGGGCAGTCATTCAGCATGCAGCCTCGCATCCCTGTGGTGGCAGACGGCTGTGGAAGGCCTGATTTGGGGTCTGCGAAAGTCATCGCTCCGTCTGCCTCAGATTTATAGGGGTCGCTTTAGGGAGGAAGTGTTTCAATCAGCCATGCCTGCCAAGCATGCCCATCACCTCGACAGCCTTTTATTTATGACTGCATAGCGCTAAAACCAGTGCTCCACACACACACACTCACACATAAACACTCTTACTCTCAGCTGCACATTTCTCATTCCACACAGTCACATGTTCTCGGCTACAGTTATATTGTTTTATATGCCTTGGCCCTTTCGCTTTGTTCGCTTGTGATCATGTCAGGCCACCCCCTGTCCAATGGCTCAATTTCAGTTCTCTGGATAACCAATGACAGCACACTTCGGGCTTGCCTTTTCTAATCCTGTGCTTAAAACTCTTCAGTTAAAGATCAATTTAGACATGGAAATAAATAGATTGTTTTAATTTTGAAGGAATATTTTGCATTGTGGGAAATGGAAGAAGCCGCATAAATGCTGCTGGTTTGCTAGATGTTAATACTTCAGAGAGGGTACAGGGCCTCAAAACTTTGTCCCTAACCATCCCATATACCCATGGTGTCAGATATAGGATAGACCTGCTGTTCCCCCTCCTGTACTACTGTCCAGCACAAAAAAGGGATGAGCTCTACCTCCTGCATTTATCCATTTGTTCTGAGAAATATTTAAAGACAAGGCAGCATAGAATTACTAGACATGGAGGATTAGGCAGAGAGCATGCTCCGATAAATTTTTTAGTGCCATGAGATGTTCTGGCTGAATAATACATTGCCCTTTAACTCTTCAGCATGTAGCGTCACATGTGTGCGACTGATTACTTTCTATTAAAGCAAATGCACAAGTGTGTTTTGGAATGCTCAGCAATGAACATACTAATGCATTCTATCTGCTGACATCACAATGCGGGTTAATAATGATTCAAGATTACAGCTGATATGCCATCATCTTCACATTTTATATAGCATTATATTTATACTTTTAGAGATTTGACATTGATCCATATCTCAATCACACTAAACCTGGGCTGATCTCAATCACGCTAAACTGATGGAGGAAGCGAGTGCTGTGCAGTACACTCAAGAGCACAACACATGCAATAATAAAGCGCATACTTGCAGTTTGATGAGCAACCCTGTATCACAAACCTTTACATTTTGCACAACTATTGCACTAATACTGCGAATGACACTGTAAAGCTGTGGTTTTCCTTGCATGGCTTTATAAACCGCCTTATCAAGTATTTATTGTCCCCCAATATTAATTTCTAGCTACTATGGCATCGTAACCATAGCAACAACAGTTTGTGCTGTTGTACAACAAAAGTAATCGTCCTGTTGAACGCTTCAAACGAGTGACACTAACATTGAGGCTAATATTGTCTCACTGATGCGGAAATATTTAGCTGTTCTGCAGTCAGGTGGGGCGAATACTCGAACACTTCACTATACAAAGTAACAGACTGTTGAATTTTTGTGTGGAATGCTGGTGCAAGAACAAAAAATAAACTCACGCAGCAATTGGCAGAACTGTTTAAAAAAAAGTCACTTGCTGAAGGGTTAAATAGTAGTGGTGGTGATCTAGTACAGGATGGTGGTGGTGGCCTAGTGGGTAGGATACTTGCCTCTGGACCAAGAGATCGTGGGTTCAAATCCTACCTTCAGCATAAACACACTGGGTTCCTGAGCGAGACCCTTAACTCCAAGTTGCTCCAGGGAGTCTGTCCCCTGTAGTAAGGGAATGGAAGTTGCTTTGTCAGTTAAATGCCATAAATGTAAATAGACATGCACCAATAGAGGTGTTCTCTGGCCTGAGTACCAGACATTCACAATCTTACGTGTTTGTAAAGAATTGAGGTGTAGTGTAATACAATAGTACTTTTCTATATTCAAGCCTTGTTAAATATGTTTTGTTACAGATTTTCATGACACTTCCATATTTTTTGACATATTTTCTTTATACATTTTAAAGTTTGCTTGACTGTATATATGTGCATAATGGCCTAAGCTGTGCCCCATATGTGAAGAATTCATAGATACTCTCCTACTGCCTTATGTGCAGTATTAGGTAACTTTGTGCTGTGAGACAGCATACACACTCTACTTGACCAAGCAGACACTCTCCTCCTTGGCTTGACTTTTCTCTGAGCTGACCTCTCTTTCTTGCTCAGTCTCTCACTCTCTGTTAGTGACTGCACTGTTCCTCCAAGCCCTTACAGATGCCCCAGGTTTGGATAGCATCTGCCTCTCCCCATCCATCACATGCAGCCATTCTGAGGCTAAGGCCTGCTGCACAAGTGCCAAACCCATCACCAAGCTTTCCTGATTCAGAGCTCAGACACCCTGCCTTGACCTCTTTCCTATTGTCATGTGGCTGAAGCCTGTGGTGCGGACCTAGGCCTCTGTAGCCTAGACTACGGAACCTAAGCCGGGGCCACAGGGTTATTAATGGCCCCCCTGCTGATGGAACAGCCCCTGGGGGTTGGCCTGTGCCACTGTTGGCATAGGACACCACCTCATAAATCTCCTTAAATAATACGGCAGCCAGGGGGAGAAGGGGTCACCACAGAAACAAGGCAGTCAGGCTGAGATGAAGTGTCAGTGATGCATGGCCGATGCACCCTGCATGCAGGTAGCAGCTACTCTCTTTCCACATAGACATACAACCAGATACAGAAGAGGAGAGAGGAGGAGGAGAGGGCAGACAAGACAGGAGGAGATGAAAGAATATGGGAACAAAGATAAAAACATAATGCAAGAAAAGAATTAGGCAAGTAAATTGAACACTACCATTAAAATCTTCAAAAGTTTGGAATCACTGACCTTAGTAATATAATCACAATTTCATTCTAGATACCTGGAGAAAGAAAGTCCACAGTATTTTTTTGGTAAATATAAATGGTGTAATACTAAAAATGAAAAAATGTTAGATCCAGAAAAACAATAAATACAATAAATTACTATAAACAATTATATGTATAGTATCATAT
>JBBJLS010000032.1:625839-654623 GCA_037577275.1 Bryconaethiops microstoma | reverse complement strand
AGAGAGAGAGAGAGAGAGAGAGAGAGAAAGAGAGAGAGAGAGAGAGAGATAGAGATAGAGAGAGAGAGAGATGAGCCGGTTAAAAAAACACATTCAGAGTGAAAATGATCTTTCAGTGGGGAAAAACTCATTTCTGAGGTAAAATACATAATTCATTATTAAAGCAAAATGTTTAATCATTAGCAACAAAGTTTTTCTCCAGAACAAGCCTACCAAATTACTACATGAACTCTCATATCATATGTGTTAAAAACATCAAGTAGTGTTTTATTTTGAAATGTTTTATTAGATTAGAAATAAACACAGGAAATAGTCCCTTTAATACATATTTAACACACATTTTATATATATATAAAATGTATAAACTATATAAAATATATCTTGTGAAAGTTGTGATGCTCGCCAGTAGTTTCTCCCCTCTTTTCCTCTTTCTTCCTCTCTCTCTCATACATAACCCCCGCCCCTGCAGATCACAAGGATCTCAGGCATGTTTCTGGCATATGACAGATAGTCTGCTCTTTATTTCTGCTAGCATGTGTATTTGTGACTATAAGTGTGAGGTGTTTGTGTGTGGAGGGGAATTCCTAACTCTACCCTTGTGTGAATTCTGGGTAATAACGTTTCCCCTGCTTTTTGTACGGGGACTTCTCTGTTGTAACATGATGACAGATAGTGGAGCTCCATTCACACAGTCTTGGACTAGTTTACAAGCTGATGTCTGCCATACATTCATCACAGCTCTCATCAAGTCACCAGTGCTCTACTGACTTCTGTCTTTCCAGGTTTTTCCTGAAATTCTTCCTGAAGTGCAACCAGAACTGTCTAAAGAATGCAGGGAACCCACGAGACATGAGACGCTTCCAGGTAACAGCTGACTCCAGCCTATCTGCTGAGACTGCACACGATACACACCCACTTGCTTCACTGAATTTAATTTATTAACCCTTATAGTCATGTGTTAACACACTACAGCACAATGTGAACAATGTGAAATTCTTTCTCTGCATTTAACCCATTCACCAAGTGAAGCAGTGGGCTGCCGCCAACGAAGGGCGCCCGGGGAGCAGTGTGTGGGCACGGTACCTTGCTCAAGGGTACCTCAGTTGTGACACTAGCAGTTTGGAATCGAACCCATAACCTTCTGATTGCAGGGCCAACCACTAGGCATCCATACAGTACAGATTTAGGTTTGTCCTGATATCTGCCCTATCTGCTGAGACTGCACACGCTAAACACACTACACAGCCACTTGCTTCATACAGTACAGATTTAGGTTTTCATTTAAGAACAGCCTCCTATTGTCCTTGTCCTGTTATGATGTTTAATGCTTGCTCCAACAAACTATAAAGGCATTATGATGACTAAAAGTTTGTTTTATGTCTTATAAAAATAGGCATGTTAATGTGCATATGTGGATTTTTTGTTGTTGCTGTTGTTTTTTATGAAATTTCCCCAGCAATGTGTTCAACAACCATGTCCCAAATGAATACGACAGATTTCCTATACCTTCCTCTGCACCTCCCATTAATTCATATTGATGTACCATTGATGGCCTGACAAGATTCTTCAACCTTCATGTGTCATGCTAATGATCACACTCAATTTTTGACTCCAATTATTCATTTTAATTGTGGTGCTAGTGCCATAGAGAGACTTTGCGCTTGAATTTAATGAGTGCTCAAATTGATTTGCTTTTCTGTAGGCTGTAATTGGAGCAATCGGTGCATTTTTGCATAGTTTTGGATAACTGAATTAAGTCTATTAGATGGAAGCTCTAATATTTTATTTGTCAGTAGAGATTACAGTGAAAGTACAGAATGTGGAGTACAAATGAGTGTTAACAAGAGTATCAGAGGCAGGGAGGCTAGGGAAAAGGGAACTGAGAGAAACAGAAAACAGAGTGTCGTGACCTACACTTGGCTAATGTAAGCTTTGGTTGCCTGGTCTTAGTCTCATCAATCATCTCTCTTGAGACGTAATCCTCTCGAAGCTCAATGGCCATTATTTAAATGAGAGCCATTCCTCTTACAATCTGATATGAATGAGCTCAACTGTGCACACAGAGCTTTCCACAGGTCAGTCTTTCAGGTGTGTAAGGAGTTTGGCAAAAATTATCCAGTTTTATGAAGATGTGTGGTCTCCATGCAGGTGGTCGTGTCTACAACAGTTAGTGTGGATGGCCATGTCCTGGCCGTGTCTGACAACATGTTTGTGCACAACAACTCCAAACATGGGCGCAGGGCTCGGCGACTGGACCCTTCAGAGGGCACTCCGTCATACCTGGAACATGGTGAGCATGTGGTTGAGTGTATTTTGGGTTTGAGGGGGTTTCCAACATTTTGTCGCTGGTCCTCTAAGGAAAAACACCAAAAATATAACTTTTACATTTTGCATAAGATGCCATTTTCACATGAAAATCAAAAAAATGATTTTTTTTTGGCCATTTTGACATAGCAATACTACATTAATTATTATGAGAGAACTTCATAAAACATACACATGCGTTGAATTAAATGACACTGACTTAAATGTCAGTGTCATATATGTAATACATCTTATTATGTGAATGTATGTATGGCTATTGAAATACAATAGTCTGTGCTTATGTATGTGTTATGAAGAGTCCATGTTAGTACATTTCAAATAAAGTCTTATTGAAAAAGTATGATTTTATGTCATTTTTTCGGCTGTCATTTTTTATCCATTTACCAAAAAATAAATCCCATAAAAGGGTTTTTGTATAATGGCTATAATTTGATGAATATAAACTCGCCAGTTAAAAAAACAATACTAGAATGAATATATGTATGTGTGTGCACTGTATTGCCAGACATCCATATGTGCAAGCACACATCTTATTTTTGTCTTTCTTAACTGTAGGGTATTATGGGCAGGGCCACTTTAAAAAGAGCAGCAAAAACAGCTTTACCTGTTTGATACTCCAAGCATGGTTGCAACTCTTTGACATCCAGTACATATCTCTCAGCCTCTGGTGTGAGAGGACACTAAAGTCATGCACTTTTTCATAGCAAGAGAGAAAGAGAGGAGTAAGGAATGAGAGAGAGTTGGGGGGAGGGGAGGGAGGAAAATAAATAAAGAAAGTTGCAGAGGATGAGAAGCAGAAAAGTGTTGTGTCTGCACTGCATGTGTAATGTACTGCATCTCAGCCCCCTATTCGCAACCCTCTGACTCGTTAGAAAATTTCCCCTTCACTGTACTTTTTCTTCCCCAACCAACAAACTCTTATATTTGCACAAAGCTAATTAATAATGCCAAGGTCTCCAGCAGCCTGCGATGTGCATTCAGCAAAAATAGGCCACTTTGTCACACTCAGTAGATCTGGAATGGTGTAACATCCTTCCCTTGCACCACATTAATAAAGTGCAAGAACAGAGTTTGACTGTTCAAATAACACTGCCCATTGGTAAAGTAGACCCCATTTTAAGTGTCAGTTTCAGTAGTGTTGACTGACACTGTGTCATACAAGATGCATAAAACACACAGACATACAGAGGAGGAAGAGCTCCTATATGGTCTTGTTCATACATTTCAATGTCTAATAATTAAATTTGATTACAAATGATTGAATATAATTGCATATTTATTTAGTTATAAAGTGCAGGATTGAGAGAACAGCAGTCTTTAGATTAGATTACATTGCCGGCTATGAATTTTCAACTACTAGAGTGTTTCTCAAGCCTAGAATGGTCTCTGTAGAGCCCATTACATTCCCAGTCACAACAGACCCTTCCTGCTACATTGTTACTAGAAGTGCCACCAAACAGCATAAGCTTTCTTTCCATCCACAGCCTTGCATGATGAACATTAAGGATAAAGGCTGCAACACATGGGCACTGCAGCATTACAAATAACCCCTTAATCAAAGCTGTACAGTGACAGTACAGCACTGTACTGCCCCCACTTGCCCGCCTACCTCTATCCCGCCTGGACCATTTGCACAGGCTGAAAAAAGAGCAGTGAATTCAGCATTCCCCAAGTGGCCTGTTCTCTTTAGACTTCTACATGTGTCTTATAAGACCATAGCTGCTTAAGCACTGCACATTTATTTCCTCAGAGACATGGCCTTATCTTGCACACTCCATCTCACACTGCAGTACAGCCTCTCCCAGGTTTGAGCCACACTCTCCTAATACCCCTCTAATAACATGTGGAGATGATTTGAGATTTGATTTGATCATCAGAACACAAACAAATCCAATCGTTTTCTCATTTAGTTTTGGGAAAGAGGCGCATATTTTCAGGCTGGGCTGTTGACCTTCCTACAGCGATGAGAAACTGTGAGTAGATTTAAGTCATACAGCCGACTAGATGGTGAGGATGATGATTGAGTATTTCTGTTAAATCATCAGCTCTGTTGTCCCCTAGGAAACATCCCTACACTCAGCATAACTTCTAAAGGGCAAAGAGAAGATTACAGATTTGGTGCTCCTAAAGCCTGAACATATTTGAAAGTTCACTTGGAGAAACTGTATGCTCAGTGCAAACTGTACAGTGATTCCTGAATCTTGAATCTTGAATCTTGTTGTATATGTCTCATTCTCACTATGCATAAAAGTTAACTTTCCTGATAAGGATTTGTACAGAGTAATTCCCTAAACCAAAATAGTCTCCTGGATTTCTAGAGAATTCTACTGATTTTTCAAATCAGAAATGTCTACATAATTAAGGCACTGATATGTAAGCAGTCATGCATGTGTTTTGTGAAATAGTGCATTGTTTAGAAATGTAACAATTACTGTTGGACTACTGTGGGACTACTGTTCAATTCCTCATTCTCATAACTACATAACTTTCTCTATATTGAATAACAAGTCTTAACCTCACTAGGTGCTCTATGGCATATTACATTTTTGCTGTATTTTATACCTTGTTGGACAGCAAAACAAACTGAAAATAGTGGAGATTTTAGCTGACCAATACAGACTGTTAACATAATGCAAAAGTAATTTATTATTTGTTTAATGTCAATTGTTATTATGGAATTATCTATGTAGTGTAAATTTAACGGTATGTCCGAAACAACAATAATAATTCCATAATTAAAGGTTCATAACTGAACAACGTATAATGTAAGGGTGTTAGTTTGAAATTTTGTTGAGTTTCAGAGGTGTGCCCATAACTCTTTTAGCCTAAGGGACATATTTTCCTCCAGCCATATTTTCCTCCATTTAGAAACAGGATTTATCTTCCATGCTAGAACAATCCTTGCTGTTTCTGAGACAGCCTGCGCAGTGAGGTCTGTGAGCTGCAGGGCTGTGACCATGGGACATACTTAGTATGTTGGAAAGAGGTGTCCACAGGGCCCAGAGAAAGCTGCTATGGACCCAAACTCAAAGAAATAAGCTATGTGTGTGTGTTCATGTTCACTGTGTGTACATGGACAGGCATGTGTGTTTGTATGTATATGTGTGCGTGCATTCTGTACACAAGCAAAGCAGTGCAAAGGGAACAGATGGCGTCGGGGGAAGGCACCAAAGTTTAATCCTATCAGATGGATTCCCGTTCCACCATCTGGTTAATCCATGCACAATTTCAGCGCCCTGCAAAAGAGTCGTCCCAGGCCAAGATTACCATCACAGATTGCTCTGCCGCGCCTCTTCATCTCTGCTGCTTTAGTGTAGCCGCCAAATTGCATTACGCTGCACCATCGCAATCAGCCTGAGCTTGGGTGCCACCAAAAAGAGCATACATAGCGCCCACGAAAGGGACACAGCCACAAAGTGGATTACAGCGCTTCTGCAAATTACAGCAAGTCTGACATGCAGAATATTTGTGAAATTTGCGAAGATTTCACCAGGGTTTAGTTATGCTGGGAATTTTCATCTTTCATATAAACCAGATACAACGACACATAATAGGTGATGCACTTTAAGAAACTGGAGAATTAACAGGGAATCATAAAAGATTCTCAGCAGTATTTTGTTCTGCTCTTTTTCAGATTATTCTTAGTGGTCTTGTTGTTAAGTGCTTTCATTCAGTGTTAATCACCCTTTATCTATTCGTAAGCACCATATGGATAAAAAGCACTTAATTCTTCCAATTCTTCCAATTGTTTGTTAATGCAGCATCCCTTTTAATTCAAATAAAATCTGTGGAGACATTCCTTAAAATTTCTTGGAGTTCTCCCTTTCTTCTTGGAAGGCTGCAGTCTGCATTGTAATCCAGCTTTCTGTTCTCTTTGCAAACTCTTCCCAGGGCATTGCTAGTGGGTCAGACACTCAGAAGAACCCACCAAACTGCATGTACCCTGCACAGCACAGTGGTATTTTCACAGCTTTGCAGGCATATCCTGCTGTTTCATCAAACCTGAGTTCTGCTGTAGCACTCAGCCCCTCCCACTAGTGGACCAGCTGCCTCTTTCCTGTTCCTGCACTGTCTATCTCGGTCAGGTGTCCATCCCCTTCCAGTGCTGCTAAAGCTGGAGTTGCATGAGGACCGCTAGGCTGCAAGCTCTTTATGGAAAAAAGTGGTTAAAATGAGAGCAGGGCTTAGGATGGAGCTGAGGGAAGAACATCATGATGAGATGTTGGTAACCTGTGGTTTTTCTCATTGGTCTCATTGAATTGTCCCATTTCCCGCTTGCAAAGTAATTTATAATGGCTTTGTAGTCTGATACAAGGAGAATATCGATATCTTATGTATATTTAGGAACTCGACTGCTAACATGAGCTTGTTAGTCAGCTACAGCTATTTTATTATCTTACTAACACACTCCCCTATTATACATAAAAAACACAATGGTTACAGTTGTAAGCAAATACCTATGGCCTAATCATAACTGCTAAAGTTCTCTGTCATAACTTGATAACTAGCAGTAAAAACGGTAACTACAAAGTTCTTAACTTTACTGCATATCTTAACTTATAGACATTTATCAAGGCTTATTTCAGCAGGCCACATAGTTGTCATGACAAGGGAAGATAAGATAAGATAAACCTTTACTTGTCCCACAAGTGGGAAATTTGCTTTGTCACGGCAGAAAGTGGACAGTACAAAATTAAGAGCAGCAAAAATTAAGAAAACAATATTTGTTTTCTTAATGTGATTTGCATGTGGTTTGACATCAAAATGTACAGAAGTAGTTTTTATGATAACTGATGTTAGAATAATCCCTTGTAGAATACATGGGGTCCTTGAGTTATGCCACAGATCCATTCCTTCAACAGTGATGTAATCCGAATTTTGGTGTAATCCAAAACACAACTTAGCCTAAGTCACTTACCTATCATAACACAGATGTAAAATCATAAAAAACACAACTAAGCCAGAGAAAAGGAAAATGAAAACTTCATATGAGAATTTATCATTCCACAAGCACAAGAGAACATGTAGGCAGAATTAATTTAACCCTACAAAAAAGAAGAGAGCATAGCCAAGCACTTTTACTCAGGGGACAACCTCCAAGAAACACTGATTTTCCTATTCTATTTCCCCTCATGTCCTCTTCTCACCAATAGCAAACTCACAAAAGCCAGGTCAGGTAAAACGCATTTGGTGAGGCACTGATCATCAGAATCCCAAGCCAAACTCATTAAGCTGTTGAATTTTTATGGCTGACTGCTGTTTTCCCAGTGCATCCCATGGTATCTGGCCTATTGATCAACTCCTGTAAGGGCTCGGGATCCCTCCGCCTGTGACATTTACACGAGTGTAGTAAAACAAGCGCCCGCACCTGCCCCCCCACACACTAGGGTCGGGTAATATTTAATAAAGGTGCGTGTATAATCACCCAAATTAGCATTCGCCTCCCCCATTCACCCTCAGGGGAGACAGGCAAGTTGAGATGGAGGCGGGGTTTTGGGGGTCGTTAGTGTGAGATGTTCACTGTGAAAGGGTGAGAGGGGACAGACTGATCTTTTTCTGTCTGACCCTTAGATTCCATTAATTATTCACAGCCAAAACAAAAACTGAGTGGGAATGATGCCTTTCATAAGCGCAGAGCTGCATGTGTGCCTGTGTTTGTCACCAGCAAGTGAATAAACAGTAAAATTCTGTATCTCAAAGGTTCCATATCATGGAAGCTGTATTTCCCTCACTTTTTTAAGTAAAGGAGTGTGAGGTGATATGTAAACATTGTTAAAGTTTCAAAACATACCATTCACTCCTAAGTCCATATAGAGTGCAGCTGTGCTTATTCTAGGCTGACAAAATAAAATTAAAGTACAAAACTGATTTATGAAAATGTAAAATAATAAAAGTGGAAAATTTTATTGAAAAATGAACTGAAGTGAAAGTAAAACTTCAGTTATTTCCTGGAAAGAACCATTGCAGGGTAAATTTTCTTCCCCATTTCTCTTCCCTTGCATCGGTTGTCATTTAAAAACCAACAATTCATACACAGTTTAGCCAAACCAGGCCACAGGTGTGCCCTTCATGGGGAGTAATGGGAAGTGATGAGGGGTCTGTTGTGGGGGCAAGGGCCCTTGGCACACAACAGCCAGCTAGAGTGACACCATACAGCTGGAGAAGTTGTCCCAGCGTAAGGCAGCAGACTACAGCAGCTATCACTGGCTTCACATAGCGTAGATTGAGACTGATGATCGGTAAGCATGGGCCATCTCTCATTCTCACACCATGTGTCAGGAAGCGTATGGGGATGGTACAAAAGGAGCAGTCTCAGTGTAATCACATGTGACTGCTTTAATGATTTCTGTCAGTTGTCATTAGGTTACGGCAAGGCTTATGTTTCCAAATGGATCACATAAATCTGTTAGCAGTAATCAAGAAAAGATGTGTCAATTGCCTTGTATTTTAAATGTTTCGTAGGAAAGTAGTCCTTGAATTAAATACATGAAAAAAAACTATAAATAGCACATTTAACCACACTTTTTGAGTATAGCACTTATCTCCCTCCCCTCTTTCTGTCCCTCTCTCCATGGGAAGCAGCCACTCCTTGCATCAAGGCCATAAGTCCAAGTGAAGGCTGGACTACAGGTGGAGCCACCGTGATCATCATCGGGGACAACTTCTTCGACGGGCTGCAGGTCATCTTTGGCACCATGCTGGTCTGGAGCGAGGTCAGTCCTCTTGACACCGGCAAACTCAATGCCCAGCCACGGTTTACAGCACTTTTGCAGGCTGTTGTTAGGGTAAAGAGGGTATTTGGCTGATGCTCTTATCCTGAGCGATTTACAAGCATTAGTTACAGGGACAGTCCCCCTGGAGCAACTGACATTTGTTCATCTTACTGAGCATTATTGATAAGTAATCAATAAAACTAGAAATGCAAGAATAACCCATGAGCTATGAATGGTATATTGACTTTAAGATCTGCTCTCATAAGCTTTTCAAAGCCAAGTTCCTCTTCTCCACAAAATGAGTCTATCTAGTAACTGTCATTTCTTTCTGGTGTGTCCTGCAGTGTAGCACTCCTATTCCACCCTCCCTATCTCTAAGAGAGAGAGAGAGCTCAGTTGCTGTTCTGCTCCTGGTGGGAGCTGCTAGATGAAAGAGGGAATGCTATAAAAAGCTCCTCATTGGCGATGCCATATTTATCTGAGAGGTGAGAGGAGCAGTGGCTGGCATATGAAAGCCCAGCTAAGTGTGCAATGAAAGGGTTTAAAGTCATGTAAAGCACTACTGGCGCTGTTGGCTTTGAACGCACCGGTGCTTCGCCTGGGAAATTGAGCGCTCGGCACTCTTTGTAGAGCCACTGCTCTCGTTCAAAGGCGCTTCAGCAAAGTCTCTCAAGCGCGGCAAGCAGTCAAATCATAGTCTAATCAGAGAACAAAGCCCTCCTATTTAATACCCCCAGTAACAGAGCTAATGTGGCTGCAGGTAGGCAGCGCTGGCTGTTCGGAAAGCTGGAAGCAGCAGCACATGAGTGTCTATTTATCCACTCCTAAAAGCATGCTGTTACAGTCAATCTACTTATCGAGTCAGCTTCTATTAATACACAGTGCTTGCCAGAAAAGTGGGAAAGTGGGCTTCATGATTGTTGAGTGAATTTTAACAAAACAACAAATTATCATGCTGCTGTCTCACCAGTGCCAGATTTAGTTTAGTTTTGCGTCACCATCATCAAACGGCAAAACATGTAAACATATGTGTAACTTCATGTCAAGGCTCTTGACACTGAATTCCATATTCCATGTAGAAGCTTGAGAGATAAAAAAGTCACCTCTGCCCTGCTAACTTACCAAATCCACTCAGCAATGTCTTCAGAGAGAAAAAACAAATCATATTTCAAGGAGTATGAAGCCAAACTGTGAAAATGAATGAGCCTGTGATGTTATAACCCACATAGAGCTTTCTCAGTATTACAGGGCAGCGTGCAGTAGCCTGATAAATGGTCAGAGGTTTTTCCTTTCCTGCACTCCATTGTGATCCTGATTAATGAGTTGATCCAGTCATGCAGAGACATTTACCTTACACTCTCAGTCTCTCACATCACTATTTCTTTTCCTTTCTTTCATACCAGCAGCAATGCTCATTATATTTAACTGCTTCTCAAACAGCACAGGAGCCAAGCATCCTTTATCTTTTACAGTCAAACACTGATCACATTTTAATTCCAATTTTTCAGCCCTTCTGCTCCTAAACAAAGAAGCAGAAATGACATTCATGATGTTAGCTGTCTGGCCTCTTTCTGCATAAACCAATGAGCACAAAAAATAAACATGTCCTCTTGTAATACTAAACATGTCCTTTTGTAATACTGACACTACATTTGAAGACGAATAGACATGTAAAATCGATGTAGCAATTATATTTCTCACTTTCGTTGGAGTGGAAATGTGTACTGAAATATCAGTATTCTACAGTTTTTTTCCTTTACCCATAGGTAGTCAAATATCTTAGACATATTTGGTGTCTGAATGTATTTTGCTCTAAAGCTACAAGGCTAATAAATACTTTTTGGTGGCATCAACTTTTATTACTTTTTAGTTACATTAACTTTGAAGTGTCATACTTCAGTCTGCACTGTACAGACTGCTACTAGTGGCATTTGCCCTTGCACTACTGCCTGATTATCAGACTGCAGGCAGAACAAAGAATAGATCAGGGTCCATGCACTCACAGAACATACAGAGCTTCATTTGCCTCATTAGAGTACATTCCTGCTTTAGGATAACTTGAAACTCTTGATTGTGATGCCGTGCACATAGTACTATAGAATCTACTATTTATAGCTTTCCATGATTAGATAATTACAGAGATCAAAATTGCAATCTTGATTAATATATTATTCATTGTGCAGTCCTGCTGTTATAACACTTCTCATTGGCAAAGGGTTGTTAAATGTGTAGATTAATTTAAATTATTGTTCTGATTCTTTGATGCTTATTTTGTTTTGTTTCTCTTAGCTCATTACCCCTCATGCCATCCGAGTACAGACTCCCCCCAGGCACATACCGGGAGTGGTGGAGGTCACTCTGTCCTATAAGTCCAAACAGTTCTGCAAGGGTACACCAGGCAGGTTCATCTATACAGGTAAAAATAAACCACTATGATTCCTTATTTATTTTAAATAAGTTCACAGCCTTTATTTTTGCTAAAAGGCTTGGATTGCATATCTTATTCCAGAAAAAATATAGAAACCTGGACATGTTTCAAAACTCATTTTAAAAAATAGTACTATGACGGGCCTCCACTGAAAGAATCTATAGGGAAACAAAATTGCTTCTTCTGTAGCATCAATCCAAAGAACATATTTTGAAACTGTTACGTTGAAGTGGGTATTTTTTTATTTTCTCTAAATGTTATTTGTTAAAAGGATTTGTTCATTTATATTTGTTTATATATTTATATATTAACACTTCCGTGACTGCATCGAGCTTGCATCAAGCAAGCCATGTTGGTTTCCCATTGATTTGGGTATAATAAGACATACCTAGTGAGTTAGGCTCTGCTTACCTTTGTTGCCGAAGGAATCCCACCCATTTCCTAAACCAGCAGCTGAATAAGAACTCCTGCACCTTGAACAGCAGGAACATCCTGCAGCATGCACAGATAAGCGAAACACAGCACAAATGTCAGCATGGAAGGAGGGGTCACATGCAATATCTATATTGGCATGAAAGGACTATATAGTGCAAACATTTGAATACAAGGACTACATCTCAACAAGAAGTAATGAATCAAGTATTTAATAATTATAAGTTTCAACCAGTGGCTGGAAGGACGTGGTGTATTATGAGAAATGTATGATAAGGTGATGGCAACAGCAGATACTTTCTTATTTAATAATGAAGCTATACATTTAAAAAATGGGAAATAGCAGTCAAAATGCCACTGAATTACTCAAATGTATAACAATTGTACCGGATGTAGTCAGTCAGTTTCTGAGTACAGCTGATGTTGCTAACAAACACTAGAAATCAATAGTTACCCACATCTTTTCTGCAAACAAATCCCCAAATTTCTAACCACTCAAACTAAACCTTTCATCATTTAAATGGTGCAGACATTTCAATGTGGTTTAGGACAAGGGTCAGGCGTTGAAGTGCTGATCAAGAATCAATTTTTGTAGCAATGACCATCATACAGAGGAATCTCATCAGTTCACTTTAGCCCTGGTGTTGTCTCAAATAACAACACTTCTTAAAGTGGTAATATGATGTTCATTTGATCATTGATATACTGCATTCGTTAGCAAGGGGCCTCCATAATCTGACTAACCGCATCTGAAGTAAATTAAAAACTGTGTAAATTTGATTTTCTGCTGAGCATTTCCTTTAACGTTCAAGAGAACAGCATGAAAAAGCAGCTTCATCAATACATTTAAAGGGTGCTCAGCTGTGGGCATTGTCCACTCAGTGTGTGTCCACGCCTGTGCCTGTGCATTCATGTGTGTGAATGAGTGTGCTCATTGGGTTTATGGGGCTGGACTTGGCCTCTCTTCATGGTCCATTCAGCAAGCACATGGCCAGGCATGGAAGGAAGGATTTTTCAATTCACATGTACAAAACACGCATGCACCTTTGAAGCAGAGGGCAGATGGTCAGACCACCCCGGGCCCTTTTTTTTTTTTTTTTACAGCCATTGTCCCTAATGTGTCCCCTTTTTGCCAAGCATTTAAGGTGAAAAGCCTAGTACCTGGAGTTTAGTTTAGTTATAAGATTCAGTTTATAACATTGTTGGGCATTAGAGCAAGGCAACAACAGTTGTACTGTGCTGATCTAGCTTAATAGCACATAAAGGAGCTTCCGAACTGAGATTTTTTTTTTATTAGCATGAATGCTCTGCTTGCCCCTGGAGTTTTTCTTAGTTACTGTGGACTTGCAGTTTAAGACTCCCTGTTCTTCTCATGCCCACCTCCCAGCAGCCCCCTTGTCAGCAGCACGGGGGGACATCAGCCTGCCGTCTTTCTCCCCTGGCTCCAGTTGGCACCTGGGCTGAACCCAGTTGCCAGTGGGTACTAATCATAGAGGATTGGCAGGGCTGCATGGCAGCTGGCAGCGGAATTACACATGGGGCATCTGGCGCCTCTAATCAACTTCTGTCAGGCAGAGGAAATGGAGACCTAATTAAATCAATGGCGCACCAATGCTGCTACGCTTGAACACCACACAGCCATGCGGAAAGACAGGACCATACCTGGAGAACAAAAAATGGTTGACACTTGCTCACAGACTGAGCAGAGAGCAATTAAATAATTGTTCTCATCACAATCAGATTGTAATAGCTTTGAGTCAGGCACTCCAAAAGAGATTTGGTTAAGTTTTTGACCATAAGGTTCTTATCAAATGCATTTACCTTTGTGCCATTGCTGACGATGGCATTTGACGGCCTGCAGTCGGTAATGATGTGGCTATGTTTTGGCTCTGACTGCTCTCTGCTTACTCAGTTAATGGATTCCTCAAAGGCCTGCCAGATAATGGATGATGTCATTTTAGGGATCTTAGATTCTTGGCATGCATTGGTAAATAGAAGAGTTTGTGGTAAAAATGTAAGCCCAAATGTTCACAGAGGGATAGTTGAGCCTCAAATATCATCCATCAAATCCCATCATACTTTTCCCCATTTTACTGAGGTTTCAGGTGCTGCAATTAAAGCCCATACACTAGACAATCAATGAGGAATGCTGTAGTCAAAATGATCATGCAAGTCCTGCATGATCACATTCCACACTGCTCCCTGCAATTAAACAAACAAAGGCTCCATGCAATTATATTTATCATCAAACAGTTAAGATCACTCCACCTGGGACATTACCTATCCTATACAGTATGGCGCTCTGCAGATAAATGCATGGAGTCATCCCTCTCTCTCTCATTCTCTCTCACTCACCCTCTCTCTCTCCATCTGTAAAAAATGCATTTCCATATTTAGTTGCGTATTTCCTCCCACCAGATTGCCAGGTTTACATCATTTGTCAAAAGGCCTTTCCATCCGTTTCTCTGCGGCACGAGTCAGAGTTATAATGCTCTGCCAGTGAGCGTGTGTGTGACCCCACACACCCAATAGATTGAAGGTGCTGATGAATCACTTGGGACGAACAGCAGGCAATTCATCCCTGCTCAGTATGCAGGCCAGTGGGCTGAGCAGCACCCATCAGGCCTGATATTAAAAAGACTCTGCTGGATCCCATTAGGGGAAGTTCTCTTATGTCTGCCCAATGATGAAGCCTATGTGAAGCATTAGTCACTGGAGGTAAGGAAGAGCCAGGCTTTTGAATCAGACCAAAATGGAGCTGGATGAAGTTCAAGGATGGAGTATGCATTTGGTTGAAATGTCTCCTCTTCTTGTTACATTGCATATTGAGTGTAAAGATACAAACCGTACAAGCCTCCACTGTTTTTTCCTCAAGAGAATAAAAAAGATATTGTTGCTTTCAGAGTTAGAGTTTGTTTTAATAGGGGCTTCTACATCAGGTTACAGAGCAAAATGTATTTCCTATATGCTGCTGCAGGGCATTGAACAGCATGCAGTTCTTGTGTCTTGCACTACACAAGAATAAAAACAAGAATAAAAAAAGTCAAATGGCAAATTCATTCAACTCATTGGGCTATAAAATATGTTCAAGAATGTAATGTAAGATATTTTCAAATACATTTCTTACATTATCTTCACCTATAAGACTATGTGTTGAAAAGGCAAGTAATCAAACTGTGGGTGAACATTACACCATTATGTCAGTAGTAGAGGTTCTAAAGGGTTTATCCTCTCATTCTATTTTTTGTGAAAGCCAATGGAAATTAGAGCTGTAATACAGCAGTGTGTTTTTCACAAAAACATCAGAAAATCAAAATGGAACTATGTATATATTTATATGAAAATGTTAGTTTACTGCTTTAACAAAATTCTAAATTACTTTTAGACTTAACTGTTGTAGATAATTGAGGTGTTCTTTGACCAGTTTGACAGTAGACATTTTTCCTGTGCATTTAGTAAGTGATAAGTGATTCAGCCACATTTTTCTAATGTTTTGAGTGTTTGATAATGAGACTCTTTAATTCAATTGACAAGTGGTGTCATGCGTCTTGATCAGTAATAACCATTGTGGTTAATTTGCTAATCTTTGACATGTAAAAATTGTCACCATAAAGATATAGTGAAATTGGTTTGCTCAACGGCATAAAGTCTTCTGAGGGCCATTTCACACAAATGTCTTTGCCTCTCAGCAGCCACTACTCAGGATCAAGGAAACAACAACTCATCTGTTTTATGGCCACTAGTTCCTCTTATATGTTTTTCCCCTTTCTTAAAGCAATGCGTTATTTAGCTTGTCAGATTTTCCAAATAAACGCAATCACCGGGTTTATGGAAAAATGGATAAAAATGAGATTGTAAGATATTGATCCTGGTGTGGAGAGGGCTAGGGAGAAACAGGCCTCATCCATATAGGGAGAAAAATGAAGCAATAATTCAGGCAGGCATCGAACACCCTGCCACTGAGCTTATTGATTCCCATCCACAGCATATGAGATCACACCTGAGTGAGAGAGAGCTCTGGGGAAAAGAGAAAGAGTGCAGTGAGAGAGAGTGAGAAAGAGCAAGTGAGAAAGAGAGAAAGATCATGTGTGCCATTCCCTACCATGTATAGAACATTACCACTCTGACATTAACAGCTCTGTACAAAGCCCACAAGTGCCTGTTAAAAGGTTCCACTAAACACCAGTTACCCAGCATGCCTCTCTGCTCTGTCAGTCAGGAATACAGTTGGAGCACTGCAGCTCTAAGTGTGGTCAGCTGACACAGTTCACCACCAGCAGAGCAACTGACTGGACTTTAGAGCTAGCATGTCGCTAAGATTGTAAGAACAAGCTTGTTCTTTACTCCATCTGCCTTTTGAAGTCTCAAAGAGTTTCACGTTGGGCCCTGGGTCAGTATCTGGTTTAGTAAAAGGTTACTGTTCTGATTGGACTAGTCCTGACAACGTTCAGTGTGTTATCTTTTTGAGGGAGTTTTTCCTCTATCCTTTCTTCTCTCTTTCACCTCCCAATCGTCTACCCCTGCAGGGCTCTAGTTATTATAGTGAAATATGAAGTGATCTCGTTCTGCCTTCATGAAATTTCAATGAGCATTGATCTGTGTGATTGCACGGAATCCTTCAAGCAGTGGTAGTTGTTCATTTATTTATTTATCGTTGATATGTTTTACTCCTCCTAATTCCATCTTCTGAAAAAGCAGCAACCAAAGACTGTTAATATATCAGTAGCTTTCATTCTGAGGAGGAGCTTTATCCCTTGCCAATTTGTCAGGTTAGGTGGCAGAAAATTCAATTTGAAGATAATAGAGGCACCACCCTGCTGTAAGTAGCAGCTCTGTATTTGCTTATATTGATTATATTGTATAAACATAATGAGATGGCATAGTATACTCAAGATATTCTTTTCTATATTGATTCAACATATTTGGTTTCAACGCTGGAGTTATTACTTATGACATCACACATAACCTTATTATCTTCCCTCTCATGAGCAGAACTGGAGAAGGGAGAGTAATTCTCCATGTGCAATACAATGAAAGTCTTTCATGTATGTTGGTGGATATTGGAATCGTCATTTGTTATGGTAGCCACGTATTGCAAGTTCCTCAGTCATAATATATAATAGTAAACAGACAAAGACGGTTGAAAGATGTTCCACGGATCTGTGCTGCGGTTTGTGAAACTCAGTTTCCCTTGCAGAAGAACACAAAGAAAAGACCAGAAATGGTCAAACCCAAGGGATCTGACTTCCCTGTTTGAGAGCATATTGTTTGTTTAAGACTTGTCATGTGGCTCTGTCTATGTTGTTCCACAGAAGCTTTCTCCATCTGCTGTTTGCTTTGTTTGAGTAGCATAAACATTTTCTAATGTTGCGACTGAGAACATTTTTGACACTTATCAGAACCTCATTGACTATGAAGTGCCTGCATCATCACTTTTGCTGAGTGTGAAAGTAAAGAGGAGGTTGCCAAATAAGGGACATCATATTTCTGCTCTTTGTTTTACTGTCCAATATATGCTTACCCTGTCTCTCTCTCTCTCTCTCTCTCTCTCTCTCTCTCTCTCTCTCTCTCTCTCTCTCTCTCTCTCTCTCTCTCTCTCTCTCCTTCCCTCCTTCTCAGTAAGATTGCATTATCTGCCTGGCTGGTGAGGAGATTGTGGAAATCAATAGCAATGAGAGGGAGTAAACATGTGCAGATGTCTGGGAGGGCAGCAGAATACAGTTTAGCCAGAGATCTCTCCCATCCATCTCTATATCAGCACATTAACACACTGCCTCCTCAAGCACTGGGGCCCTGCCTCATTACACTAGCTTTGTGCTTCTCTTAAAGGAGATATATACACTCATGACTGGCCCTCACACGCTTTGCATCAGCTACCATTTCATTATCCATTCTATCTCTGGAGACTGCAAACTCTCAGATAGCTCTTCTGATGCATTTTAAACACATTTGTGAGGTTATTGCCACAGATAAGGGCTGTATAACAAAACAGGACCAAACACGTTAATCGTTGATCTACTATACCAAAGAGTCTTAACCCAGTCTTACGTAACATATCGTCAACTATATAGTCTTTAGCTATGTACCCTTTAACTCATTAAAATTCAAGTGGAACTCAGTGTCCACATTAGGCGTAGTAAACTGTATCAACTTGTGAAAATTGAGTTTCTATGTGTTACTTTACAATGTGTCATAATGCTGCCATTAGTGTTGGATAATACTTATAATATTATAATAATATGCAATAGCTTTGGACTAAATTAGGTATCTGATATGGTAGTTCATGACTATTATTAAATATTGTTTTTATAACATCATGTTTTTTCTTCATATAAATATAAAACATGGAAATCATGGAATAAAATCAAGCTACAAGATCGTTTTAATATCAAAGTCTCAATTTGAAAGATTGTAACTTTATGAGCAGCAAATTTAATCATATGTAATATTATTCAGCACCTTAATTAGTTTGAGGTGGGTAAATTTAACTTCCCACCTTCCCATGAATTGGCAGTTTGGCACACCACATTCAGTTCAAGTTCAAGAAACTAATGTGCTGGTCTTTTTAGTGAAGTAAAAGGCCTAAAGCTTAAGTTCTAACAAAATATTTTACATAACTGAAATTATAGTAATATATGTCTAAAAAATTGCAATTAGATTTTTTTCTCCAAACCATTCAACCCTACACTAAAGAAGAAGAAATATTGTTTCTGCATGAACAGCTTAATTAATTTTTGAAAACATATGTGCTACCTTAGGGTTGGAACTAAATTCCACAGGTCCGTGAATCTCAAGGAGTGCAATGTTGGATACTGCTTTTCTAAAGTTATGAGCCTTTTCCTAACCAAGCATTCAGCTGAGGCCCTTTAGAGTCACTCTTGACCCAAAAGAGATCATGGTCTCTTCTAAACACAAACCAGGCATTCATTCAGCCCCTGTCTCTATTCATTACACACTGTACATTTATTCTTTCATGAAAAACTCCTATACATTAACACCCCACCCACTGTATGACCCACCGAAGCTCTGAGGCAGTCTGGTCCAGACTTCCACCCCTCCAGCTTGAACCTCCAGCAGGCCTGATTACAGGAAGTCTATTTAGATATGATGTATTGTCAGCCCCAGGGTGGCTTTGCATCATTCTGTCACATTCAGCTGTTTTTGTTGTTCTTTCCCCGGAAGATATCTGTACTCTGCTCTCCATCATGGCTCAGGATTGTTTTAACAGTTTTTGTTTTGGCTCCTTAAGTAAACACTCGGTCAATCACAAGTTGGACCGAGTGACTGCGAGCTGGGCTGCCGACGCATTCCATTGCACAGTCAAGGAGCCATTCTGATCTGCAGTAATTGAGAGCTGCTAAACACTGCTAGCTGCTGTTAGCTGCTATTGCACCAGGAACATATCTCAATGAACTGTATTAGTAAAGTTCGGTTTAAAAAGGATGCATTACAGGGAAAAATAGTCCTGTTACAGGAGAATTAATTTCTTAATCTAATCTTAACACACGTTGTGTTGAACATAGTGTTTGAAAAAGTCTGCTGTGCTTTTACAATCATACCACACATTACCATGCAACAGCTATGGTGACATTGTTGTGCTTAAAATTATCTACAACTTAAATGATCTGTAGTTCTGTGTTGATTCCTTACCACTGACATACAGAGCAGAGTGTTATGCAGCAACAGATGCATACGAAGTGCACCTATACAGCAGATGTAGTGTCCAGCGAGTGTAGAGACACCTGAAAAGCTCAGTGGTAAGCGTAGATGCTGTGAATGATTTTATCTCGCATCCTTTAAGACCATAACTGTCCAAAGGCAGGTATGGAGACATTTGATCTAGCTTGTCAGGTTGAGAGCCATTTGCTCACTTTGCTTTTACTCCCATTAAGTGCTAGCTCCCACCTGCTGCTTGGAGGCTTTCCTGCTCTGTAATGAAAAGTGCTGATCGGCCGACAGCCTCGCTTGTGTCTATCACACTCCTCATCACAATGAGGGCCAAGCCGGGCACATCTTGTACATGGGGCTCCAGGGGCTTGGTTATGTCTAGGCCCTTTGCCATCTGACTGCACTCCACCGCACTGAGAGGCTGCCCACAGTCTGTCTTCTCAGCTGTGGAGCTGAGGGGGAGCTGGGTTAGGTCCCTCAGGAAATGGCCAGGCTGCGGCCTACAGGGCAAACAGAAGGGAAGCTGGGTAAGAATGGGAGAATGCAGGAGAGAAAGACTCAGTTCCTCCCCATTCCCTCTTCTTCGTGCCCAGCTTCACCAGAACAATTACCTGTAGGCAAAAAGAAGCTGCCTTCCTGAGTGCTATGTTTCGTTCTGTCTTCTGTTGTGTACAAGAGTCAGCACTCCTAGCAAGAGAAAAGGCAGAATAAAAGGGGGGTCTGGGAATGAGCAAACGAAAAAGTGGGGTGCTCAAGGCTATGGGCCTTTGCTCTATAATGCCAGCTACCCAAATCCCATTTTATTTATTTCAATGTTTGAATATTAATGTTGAATCTTAGTCTATTCAACCACTTCCTCTCGACTCTGAATACATTACATACATTACATCAGCCCCCACAGCTATTCACCTCCTGCAATATTCACACTAGTTCACTAATTGCCTCTGCTAAGTGCTGATCATCGTATGTGTATGTGTGTGTCCAGACTGAGGATAAAAGCCATGCGCACAGATCCCTCCGACGACCTTTTTATTAAGCGCTAAAACTGCCGCTGGGGAGATTCCTCACCCTAAATCAAAGACCCAGCAGTGGGAAACCTAAAAGAGAAAGAAAATGAATATATTTTTTACTTTTTTAAAAAGTAGGATGACCAGTGAGTTCTGAATAACTGAATAAATATTTTTATATATTGTTTTAATGATGTGCCTTAAAAACCATTTTTCCATTGTAATACTTTTCTTGTTCAACTCTCTTCTGTACTGTAATTATGCCAGTGGGCCTCTCTCACTCTTTAGTGAAACACGAAAGACCTCTGTGCAGGTGTGCCTAACACCACAACAGACAGACATACAAGCAAACACAATAGGCTAATAGGGGGATAAAGGCTCATTGTCTCAAAGCAAAAGTCCGTCTCAGTCCAGGGAGGTTAAGAAAACAGCGAGCTGAGCACCATGTTGTCTGGCCGCACAGGATGTTTGGCCCTATCGCCTAGATCAGGTTCCTTTTTCAATATTATGTTATTGCTGTGTCTTCAGAGAGGGTCCATGAATCTGTCCCTGGGCCTCAGTGGAATGGGCTCTGAATTTGCTGCCGCTACAGAAATGAAAACTTTAATTGAATTATTTGCTCATAACTTAGTCCTGTATATTTGTTTTGCTGATTAACAGCACTTATCCATTAAACAGGGGTGGGATTTTTGCAAACCAGCCTTATTTGTGTTTGGACTTTGCACCCTCCTGAGGACATGGCTCATTAAAAAAACTCATTCAAGGACTTATGTATAGTAGACAGTGAGGTCTTGCTTTTGTAGTCACTCTGGCAAGTTGAAATCCAAATTGTGAGAAACCTTTGTTTCCTCAATTTATGGTGTAGTTTTACATTGATTTTGTCCACTGTCGTGGTAAATGATGGTAAATGGTAAATGCATTCTGCAAGCAAATTAAAATATGCACCAAACCAGAATATGTAAGTCACATTTTGCCTAGTTTGATTAGAGCTGCGCTTGATCCAGACACATGTGCTTCAGAAACAACCCGTTATGCCCTGATAAAAAGTGACTTCTAGCAGAAACTGTGCTTGTTTTTCAGTCACTAATTTTCTATGAATGACACATTTACTACTGAACAATAATTATGTAAGGTATTTAGTTATGAAAGCGAGGAATTAAAGTCTGGAACAAGATAAGTAATTAGAGTGTAAAATCTTAAACTTTACAGTAGGCTGAAGTTACTTTTTAACCAAACCTTAACGACTGAAAATCTACCCTAGTGTGCCATCAAAGAACCTTGAAGGTTACATGATCCTGGTGGAGTATCAGGCTTTTACACAGGTTGAGCCTGCATGTGAAAGCTGGTGTCTGATTGAGGATGCTGTGAGAGAGCTTGCTACAGAGCAAGAAGAAATGAACTGTTAGCAACCATACACATTGATTGCTGAGGCTTTTTTATTTATAAAGCTGCCTAGGGCCTTCGCACTACCTGGCAGGTTTTATGCCAAGTGTATTAATACAAAGATATTTCTCTGCTCACTAGTCTGACAACATTTCTTTTCTGATGTTGCATTAGTGTTTTCTCATATTTCATATAGAGCATGTCAGCATTGAACTAATGATACCTAATAGAGATGGATGAGAAATGTTAGTTAACACTCATCTGTGTTTTTCCTCAGCTCTGAATGAGCCCACCATTGACTATGGTTTCCAGCGGTTACAGAAGGTCATCCCTAGACACCCTGGAGATCCTGAGCGCTTACCCAAGGTCAGAGTTGACACATCACTTTGCATACACTACCATTCATAAGTCTGGAATCACTTTTATTCTAATAATTGTTCTCAGTAATTATTGTTTACAGTAAAAGCTTGTGCAATGTAGATTCAAGTTTATTTTTATGTGCAATATTTAAAGTATTTTGGCAAAAAAGAATGTATTCAAGGATACTTAATTGTCTGTAATGACATGCCTTATTATGTGATTAGATTAGTATTATATTAGAACTGTACTTATTTTTTTATTTTAGAACTTACAATTAATTATTTGTCATTATTTACATTTATGTGGTTGCATAGGGCTAGTAAATGAGAATCATTTTATACAATTGATTTATAAAATGATGCCATATTGCTCGTATACTGTAGAAAGTATTACAAACTCATTAACAGTGATTCCAATCTTCTGAACAGTATGTGTTTTATATTTAGACTTGCCACCATTTTCCTTCTACATTGCCTAATACTGATCCATATTTAGGCTCAGTACTATTGAGTCTACTTAAAGTTAATATATTGAAATCAATGCAGTGTATTCCTAACCGTACATGGATGGTTGCTTTTTACAGGTTCTCTAATTTAATGGTGGCATGTAATCGTATGGTAGCGTTATCCAGTTTTAAAAAGAGAAATCCTGACTTTATCTTTCTTCCTCTGGAAGAGAGACCCAGTTATAGAGTGCGGCAATGTGTTTATTTCTCCCTTTGAACCGTCACCGCTTCAGGAGGAGCAGCCTGTGTAAATGAATCCTTTGGGAGCGATAAATAAACATTACTTTATCTTGTTGTGCGTGTCCTATACCCCTGAGCCTCACGCAAGCTGCAGCACTTAATAGACTAAAAAAGAGTAATTATGGCTGGCTGGTCTAGCTCGTTCGCATTCAGTTCAGGCCTGACCTCATGCTCTTAGATAGCCTCCCATATTAGAGTTGGGCTATTGATATTCATTGTCCATGTGGCACCGCATCCATTACACCTGTAACACGACTGATTTAAACACAGAGGTCAGTACACAGTACATCAAGCCAAAAGCCTGTCTACAAAGCTGGATATAAGAATGGCTTCTGAATTTTTGAAGCTCAGACATCAAGTAGCAAATATGTGGGACAGTGTACAACTACAATGTTTTACATCGAGGGATTTGCAGAAAGGACTAGGCCAACAAAAGAATCATCATCATAATGTACTTTCATTCTTGTTGACCTGCATCTGGAAGTGCTTGCCAGTGTTTGAGGAAATTAAGTGATTTCACTCCATTATGATAAGTTCAACAGTTAGCAAAAACTCTAAAGCCACTCCACACCACTTCTCTCTCTCTCTCTCTCTCTCTCTCTCTCTCTCTCTCTCTTTCCCACCCTCTCTCATTTGCCATTCCCCAGCTGGTGTGGAGAGGACAGATCTACAGACCTCTGTCAGTGTGGCTAAATAGGGCCATGGTGTTTGATCTCTGTCCCTAATTCACCACATGGGCATTGTCTGCATGCCTTCCACTTCAGCCACACAGCCTGGATCTGCTCTCATAATCATATACACAGAAACTCTCCACCCTGGAACACACTGCTGTTCTGACCCACTTTCTAACAGTCTTTGTGAACACCCATCCTGCCTCTATACTTCAACACATCACATTCATATCTGCATTAAACAGGAGATCAAAGGTGATTTAAAATGTTCATACATTAAAGATTAAAGTACAAGTGAAGACTCCAGTTATTTATTTAAAGACTCTAATAACTAAAGAAACAAAGGTAAAAACATATCTAATTCTTTTAAAAGTAGGAGTAGTGACATCTCTTTCATATTAATGGTACTCTGGTTAATTTTGTATATACTGGCATACTGTTGTTTTACACATGTTTGGTGTGGTTTAACCTCAGTTTGGACTGTGCTCATTTCACTGGGCCTGTGATGAATTTGAACACATTAGGCAGGTCATCATTTTGGTCAGCCATCACATCTTTTCCACTGTTTTCAGTGTGAGGGATGCAGATCAGAAAGCACACACAGCCTTCTCCCTGGAGAACATTCTTAACGGTGTGCAATATTTTGAACAAATTCCCTCGCTTGCAGTTATAATGAATAGGGTTGGATGACCAACAAACGCTAGCAGTCTTGCACGTACAACATGGACACATGTGAATAAAACAAGAAGGAAAAAACACCCAACTGTCTTTCACTGTAAGGCTGCTCTAGAGTCAGGTGTTAAGGAAGTCCCAGAGGATGCGGTTATGTATTGGTTTGGTTATAAATATGGTTGGTGCAGTTTGCTTTTAAAGATAGCACATTCTTGTTAAACAAATACTAGAGCATATTTCATCTTAATCTCTCTCTGCCACTTCTGCATTGTACCTTCAGTTACAATGGATTGCAATGATAAAGCAAAAATTGTGAATTTAATTTGCAAATACCCTTGACTAATAAATAATTGTTCTGCTAAATTGTGTCTAATATATACATAATTCAGTAACTGCCAAACAATTTCAAGTCATGGAGTCGTTAGTAGATATGGGCAATACCATTGATTTTCTATTTTATCCAATACCAAGTCATACCAAGGGTAATACAGTGACACTGATCCTGATACCTTTCAGTATCTTCTTGTGCACTTTGAAAGCTGTAATTTTTGCCATTTCATTGGTTGATCGATACAGGTGGGGTGCACAAACACGTAGCCTGTATGTGAGTTTAATTTGTCTACATGGGAGGAACCCTACTTCCACTTCCCACTTCCATAGTTTCAAAATATAAAGCATCTATAGGGGCAGGTAATTGCGACTTCATGGAGTATTTATTTTTTTTGTTTGTAGATTGATTCTCAAAAGAGTATCTGATAGTATCAATATTTAGTATCGATCCAAGAACAAGAAAACACAGATGCTATGATAGAGATATAGACTACATTGAAAAAAGTGGGGATATTTCTTTAAGTGTAGAGAAAAGGAGGATATATTTATTGTAAATTGGGTCATTTGCATAATGATTTGCCTCATCAGCTGCAAAGAATGCACATTGCATGGAAATAAACATGTAGCATTTCCTTCTGATGGTTGTGGCCCCTAAGAGGCTGCTAGAGTAGTGGTGTGCGTGTGTGTTTGTGAGTGTGTGTGTGTGTGTGTGTGTGTGTGTGTGTGTGTGTGTGTGTGAGAGAGAGAGAGAGAGAGAGAGTGAGAGCGAGAGAGAGAGAGAGAGAGAGAGAGCGAGAGAGAGAGAGTGAGGCGGGGTGGGGGGGTCCAGGTGATCCATCATGGTGAAGTCAGCTGTCCGGACCTGCCTTCTTCTGGGTCAGGCGATCGAAGCCACCACCACCCGCACTTTATTATTGCTCGACCAACAGTAATTGAGTCACCACAAGGGGGAAGAAGCAGCCAGAATAAAGAGGGAGAGAATGAGAGAACAGAGGGGGAGAGAAAAAAAGAAAGGCTAGGTGGCATGCAGAGAGGAAGGTAAATGAGAAATCATTTCTCTGCATGGCTCTGCATGTTCGGTAGATAGTTGCGACAGGGTTGTTGTGTGCAGATGGATTTTACCCTCATTTTCCGTGAGTTGTTCAGATTTTAGCCCCTCTGTCTCTCTCTCTCTCTCTCTCTCTATCTCTCTCTCTCTCGCTCTCTCTGAGTTTGTCCTTTGCTCCCCCTAACACTCACAGCCAGATATTAACAGTGTCGGGCCGCTGGGCCCGGCTGCTCATTTCTGCACTATCGATTTTGCCCTTTATTGAGGTAATAACAGTTTGTTGACGGCACTTCCCTCAACTACTGGACTCAATCAAAGGTGAGGGGCAAGCAGGGAACAAGGCAGGCTAACTTGTCTCCCTCAATCACTGGGTAAACCAGCTGGCATGTTAACCAAGCCACCAAAATGATTTAAGTGAAAACACCAGAAATATTGGCTTTTCCTGTATGGTACATAGAAAGCCACAGTAAATCATTTTTATTTAAGTATAAAATAGCAGTAATTACTGATTATCTAAGGAAATGAAAATATTTGTGGAAGTTCAGAATCAGAAGCAGAAAACTTTATTGATCCCAGAGAAAACTGCTTAAAGTGTAACTTGACAATAGGTGCCCAAGCATACATCTGTATATCATTTGCTGATGATATATTGCTGCTTTATGCTCCTGAGACCCAACAACTCACTAGGCTTTACAGTGATGCCACATTCGTGGGGTTGTGGCTAATAGATCACATGAACTTTCTTTTCAAAATGGCGGGCATCACGTCTTTACTTTAGTAAGATTTCAGAGATGTGCAATAAATGTATTTAACCCTTTTAAAACACTTTTAAAACTTTTATTAACTGTCCGTCTCCTGTTTACCGTCTCCTGTTTAACCAGTTTACATAGTTCCAGAAACATAGTGGTTAGTGAGACAGAAAAGGGTTTATCAGAAATGTGTAAGGGGAGTCAGATTTAGAGCTGTCAGGAAATGAGGTGGAGGATGGCCAGAGATGCAGGAAGTTGAAAGCTCACAGCTTTTGAGGAACCTGAACAGGGACAAAGTGACAGCACTGTCCAATAAGAAGTGTAGTGTAAACTTGAGATTCAGTTTAATTTACCCGCACATACACACAGAAATGTACAGTATCAGCTAAAAGCTTGATTTGCCAAAATATTGAACTGTTTCTTTATATATAATTAAAATGCTGAAAGTGCATTAAACTATACCTCTGTTGTAGAGGAGAATACTTAAAATAAAAAAGCTGTAACATTTTTCTTTCAAACATAATACTTAAATTATCAAAAAAAAATCAAAATACCAAAACTTATTTTCTTCTTGGTCACTGGTATTTACAATACAAAACATTAAGTTTCATGCTGATTTTCACATACAACTTTGGGTTTAGTTCATGCTCAAGTAAGTTTTTTTGCTAACAAATAACATTCTCACACATTTCTCTCTCTCTAGTAAATTCTAGTATGTGTAACCCAAATCTGTTCTTTCTGTGTACCATAGATGAAACAGAGGAAAGAAAGTACACTATAGGGGAACTGTTTTGACATTAGATAAAAAGATAAGAAACTTTCAGTGTAGTGCTTGTGTGTGGCATGTACATGTACACTGTGTCATGCACAATGTAGAACTTTTGAAAGTATTTTGAGCTATGATAGATATAGGCCTGGGACAGCATCTTTTTAATGACCAAATTGCCATACTTTCAGCAGTTCCATAGTGGCTACAAGTCATACGTTTTTTGTTCTGTTGATCAGCTTAGTAACATAGCAAGGCACTGTTAAGCCATGTCTGCGAGTTATGAGTGGAATTGGATTATGTTCATCTTACATGCAGGCTCGGATTTGGTCTCAAAGACAGGGCTATGAATCTGCATACACCCTGGATTTCCATTGTTTTTCCTTTATTGTACGGCATATCATAATTACAATAAGTGGTTATAAATTGCAGTATACCTAGTTTATATTGTACACCCCCTGAAGGAATGCCAGTATGATGAGCGGCCACTAAACATAAAGAGAAATAATTTTTGTGTGTTATATAGTGAAAAACAGAGATAATTATTTGAAAGAAAAGTTCCTAATCGCTCAGTGATCATTCACATGCACATCCAGAGCAGCAGCTCTACTCAGTGAGTTTGGCTGAGGTTCAGTGTGGCCAGTCTGTGGCCTTGTTTGTTCCATCTCCCTCTCTTTAGTGAGTGTTTGTTCTCCACATTTTCCCTGTCACTTCACATCCACCTGATCCCCTCTTGGCCACCTCCACAGGGCCCAGGATTCAATCTGTGCTCCCAGGAAACATCTCTGGTCACTGGGGAGCAGCATGCACTCTGCGCTCCCTCTTCATGCTCCACTGGTGAGCAAAGACAAACACTGCATTCTGAATATGTGACCATGTATTACTCACACCTTATTGTTAAACATACTCTGATGTCCTCAGAATGGTCAGAAAAGTACAATTAGGTCACAGTTTAAGACATTATAACTGATACAATTCCAAAGTCTCTGCATGTTGTGGTGTGTATGTTCCCCGCTGACTAGCCACACAGATGCAGACAGACAGGTTGTTATTGACTTTCACAAAGTAACCTTTGAGGCCTGCAGAGACTGAATATGAATTATGCAAGGGAGCTACATTAGTTAAAGAGCAAGGGGACTGATATTTATGACGGACAGATATTGATGGATGGTAGAGATGGGGAGAGTAGGAGAGGATGAGGGAAGGCAGGGGGACTCAAGGATATTTGATTGTTGTTTAGATAAACATGGTATCTCCACACTGAGTGATATATTTAATAGGATGATATAAAAGTCAAAGCCTGCAGCACCATCGGGGAGAGGACATTCTGCTCTACTACACCTGGGATTCAGTGGGCCTTTCCAACATGGCAGTCAGACTTGGTTAAAGCACTGTTCCAAAAATAACCTCGCAGAGAGATGGAGAATTTTGCATGAAATTGTTGTTTGATCCCCACAATTATCTGGATAGTTCTAAAATACTTTCTT
>JBBJLS010000032.1:587440-611836 GCA_037577275.1 Bryconaethiops microstoma | reverse complement strand
AGAATTTCATTGCACAGAGAAAATGCCACTTTTCTGTACATATGACAATAAACGCTTTGAATCTTGAATCTTGAAAGAAATGTAAAGGTAATCTTGAGATAGCTACACGTGTGAAATTATTATGAACAGTTATATTTTATATGGAAATTAAGTTGAATTTACGTTCATATTTATTTTACAAAATTAGTAAATTACATTTTTCGTAATAATTTAGCACAAAAATGCATGAAAAATTATATATTGCCATGAAAAATTGGGGAAAAAAATGCGGAGGATATTTGTGGTTTTCGCGAATATGCGGGGGTTTCTGTGCTCTGAACTCTGAACCTCGACTTTGTGGGGGGGTTCACTGTATTTCACTACAACAGACAGTAGATGGTTATGCCATTGCTTTATCAAATCCACTTCTATTATATCATCAATTGTATAGCTTACTGTAAATTCTTTTAATATTTAATAATCCTTTCCAGTACTAACCCTGCTCTTTTGTTGCCTTAACCCTCTTTTCTCCCTCTCACCAAGAATAACACTATTTTTCTTTCTCTACCCCCCCCCACCAATGACCCTATTCCCTGTTGCTGCCTACAGTAGATCAGTCTTTTGTGGACTCTAGCAAGTATTCCACAGCCAGCTCCCTGCAGGGACTGGCCTTCTCCTGAAGTATGTGACACTCTCTATTTCTTCCTCTTTCTCTCTTTATCTATTAACCTGCCCATCACTTTGACCCTCTTCGTGTCTCAACACTTCATCTCTGTCCACACCATTCTCCCTTAGTGGGGGTCTGCTGTCCATCACCAAGAGCATGCCATATGTGTTTCATTTTATGCTTGACATCCTGTTTCCTGTGTCTGCTTTTCCCTGGCTTGCTTATGTCATTGTCAATTAGCTGCGCATCATCAGCATCAGTTTATGATGTAACATCCTGCTCTAAGTTACCCCACAAAATGATCATATCAAAGCTATACACAAGATGTACACATTAGCACAGCTCGAGCTGAATTGGTTTTACAAGGTCCCTGATTTTATACCAGTATGAATCTATGATGTCTGTATTTCTTTGCTGAAAATGTAGAAATTCCATAGTAGTTTTTTGGAGATCTTCTGTAATTTGCTAGTATGTGCTAGAAAAATCTGTGTCAGTTTTGTGCTTGTCACATAACATTGATAGGTACAATTAGGTGATGAGGTTTCAATATGGACTGCCTGTAATTATGACAGTAATTATGGAATTTATGTAATTATGGAGTGTATTGCAGAAATTACTGTATGGAACGTCCCACGGCAAAACTAGTAAAGATAAAATAGTGTTTTAATGCAAGACTGGACAGAAATGATTTTTTAAATCTGGCTTATTTTTTCCCCTTAATCTTTCTTGCAGTATAATGGCCTTTGTTGAGAGGGCAACGTAAAAGTAATTAAGTGTATTACCCAGGCTGTAGTAAGTGCTTCCTTAACCATGCTGATTTGCACCCAGCGCTTCTGACCCGATGAGCTAGCACACCCCCACCCCCCCACCCAAATGAGCCCGAGACACTCAGGAAATACGGAATGCCAATCAATAAAGAGCCAATATGGTGTATGAAAACTCTCCAGCGGTACTGAGGTCCTTAGAGGAGGAAGGGGTTTCTATGTCTCTTTGTTTCTGCTTGTCTCTCTCTTTCTCTGTCTATTTTTCTGTCTGTATTTCTTTCCCTCTTTATCTCTGTCTCTCTGTTATACTCCTTCCCCTCTTTTTCTTTCTCTCTCGCTTATTCTCTACTCCCTCACTCTGTTTCCCTTGTAACTCTCTTCTCTTTCTTTCTGTTATTTCTCTCTCTCACACACACACCTTTTCTGTTTTTTCTCTCCTCTCTCATGTTCACCCTGTCCTCTCCCTTCTTTTTTATTCACTCTTTCTCTTATTTCTGTCTCTATTAATTATTTTTCTCATTTTTTTGTCTCTCTGTCTCTCTTTCTCTTTCCCACTTTCTTTCCCTCTCCATTCATTTAAACCACTGTTATTTGCTGTTGAGGTACTGGCTTTATGAGCCTGAGAAGTACATGCCATTTATTTATGCCATTATGTTTGTGCAGGGCAGTTAGGAAGGTCAGAATATGAAACTTTATCTGAAATATGAAATGTCATTTATTTCTTTTTCTCCACATTTTTTTGTTATATGTCATGCAAAGGAATACATGAACAACAAAGGTGATTCAGTCCCTGGGGGACAAACAGTTGATAGTGATTGAGCTCATTCTAATGAATATGTTCCTTAGGCTCTAGTAAGGTGTATTCTGCATGTACACTTAGCAAGGCTCTGTCCTTTGACCACAGGGATGTAGTGTCCTATAGCCCTGCATAGCTCAAGGAGACAGACATTAGTTAATGCATTTCAAAGCCTCTCTCAATCACAGCACAGGCAGGGAGGCTGTCCTGTAGTCTTATCACTAATTGGGTGGATGAATTGTTCACATAAGGGGTCCCTACTGGGGTGCAGGAGGACTGATTTATAACTATAAAAGCCAGTCACAATTTATCCTGACAATGACTCTAATTAAACATGGAGGTTGTACAAAAATCGAGACGTATGGCACTGAACAAAGATTATCCTTACCTCTGCTTGGGGAATTGTGTGCTCTGTGCTCAGAGCGACATACTCTATGTCGCTCTGTGAAACATGATGGAAAGTGATGGGAATATAAGGCTTCTCTGCAGATGCTTCTTGTTCTCGTTCTACTCTTTTGTACTTAGTTTACTTTGGGCCTTTTCAGTATCATTCAGGGTTTTTTGACACATTGACCAACTTTTGACCTTTTTGTTTGCACAAATGGCATTTTTCTCAGTGTCCTGTTCTAACTGTTGCACCCCACTTTGTTTTACCTTACCGCTGTTTGGTATATTATAGATTAATAACTCCATCATAGACAGTTTAGAGTAGGATTGTCACTTTTATCTCAATTACTTTTATGATTATCATATAGTCAAATCAGGACGAATGATAAAAATTGATAAGAATTTATGTAGTTTTTCAAAGACAATTTTTATGTGAATTTATTTAGAATATGTATTATTATCATCATGAAAATGGATAAATGTTCATTGCTAGATTTTAATTTTTAAAAATTAATTAATGAAGCCAGTTCAGAATCATCCATTGAAATGGGTTTTGAATTTGTTTTTCATCCAGTGTCAAACTGATTATGGTACAATGGAATTTTGTCACTTTACATTTTATTTGAGTGATGTGTTTTGTTAAAGACTGCCATAGAATTAACCATGAAATCAAACACCATAATGATTCTGACTCTCGCTATCTCTCTGTCTCTCTCTCAAACAGCAATCCCAGGCATGATTGTTCCTCCCATGTAGTGGCTCCTGAGCTGCAAAATCCACAATGGTCTACATGCGGGCGTAAAAAAAGGGATAAAACCCAGACTTTGAAAACTCAGGCCTTTTTCAACTGAATCTTACGCGAAGTAAAAAGTAAAAGACGAATGTTTGTTGGTGGTTTATTTTTTCTAAATTTATTTTAAGACTCCTCTACTGAAGGACGTGTCCCAGTGAAATGCTTATACAGAAAGAGCAACCGCCCTCTTCATTTGGAACACACCAAGCTTTTTTTTTTATGAAGTGGACATCGTATGCCTTTTCTACAAACTGTTCCATACACACATGACACTGTGAGAGCAGTAACTATAATGTTCCCGAAAGCTGGACGCAGTGAGGAAAAAATGGTCGAAAATCTTTATCAGAGAAGGTCAGCAGGTTAGCTGGTCAACACCAATCCAGTTGAATGCTGATTTTGGAAAGTTGAAGACACTCATACATCCAACAGAAATAACATCGCCACAGCTGTGTAAACTGGCAAAATTAAAGAAGAAGATGAATTCTAGTTTTGGCGCCAGCTACTAGCCAACTAACAAAGTTTGCCATTGTCATATTTTTTTTTTATTTACACTGCCATGTTAATTGTTCAGGTGCATGCTTTTTCAGTTATGATGTTCTAAGAGACAGGAATACTCTGAATTTCAGTAGGCTCACTGGCCCACTGTGAAGAATCCAAACTCTAAAAAGAGAGCAGAGTGCTTGAGGGGTAAAATTTCAACTGAAATTAATGAATACTCATGTTTGTAAAAATGATTCGCTGCTCATCAATGCCAGAAAATGCAGTAAACAAGGAATGAAAACAAAACAAAGTACAATATGAGTTGCTGTGCCATTTTAGTTTTCGTTATGGAAAAGTTGTATGTACTGAAGGAGGGCCATATGGAGCTGTGTTATGAAGCCATAAGAAGTTGGCTTTTTTGTTAATATATTTAAAAAATATGAGACTGATAAAAAAACATGAGACTGATTATGATTTTGCTCCACATATCTGGTTTCTCTGTGTTTCCCAGTAAAGGATAAAATGAAGGGACATGGAAGGAGAATAAGAATATGCCGGCTGCTAGAACAACTCCTTTTTCTTGCTTTTCTTTTTTCTTTTGGTGACCATGAAGGAAATTACTTGAATAAGCAGAAAATGCTGATATTTTGCCAGCACTGTAATAGCCTGCTCTTCAAAATGTGTCAAGCACCCAACAAACAGCAGTTTGATTGGCTTCTAGTAGTAGTCATATATTTTGTATATATGCATTCTTTTATTTGTTTTTGTGTTTTTTGGCCAAAATTGTTAAATATATTTATATCAAAATGTCTTAAGGCAGCTTGTCAATTTAGTATCATCAAAGATCTGTAAAGCATACTCAGTCTTGCTAACTCAAGCAAAGGAAAAGCAACAACTTGGATTCTGGACAAGAAAGATAGGTTCTGTAAAATATTCATATACATAATGTGTTTATCCCTAGAGTTCATACATTGCTTCCCCCCCCCCCCCCCCCTCATTTTATTTGATTGTGGAGGTTTCTATGTGGTTATGTGCCGTTTTTTCAGCCATTGTTGTCATTGTTGTTGAAACTGTACTTCACTGATAGTTTGTATCATGCTTGTATCATTTTGCCATGCTTCCATTTTTAAGTTCCATTTCATAAAAAAGCCATTGTCTATTTTTGTATAATTTGTAATTTAAAATAATTTGTTTTCCTTTTTGGAATTTTTTAATGTGTGGCAAAAAGTAGCATCTTATTCTGATAGCATTTAGTTATGTAGATTTTTTGGAAAAAAAAAATATATATATATGATGAATATATAAATCTATATCTTTTTTGTTTTTCTCTTTGAGGCTTACAAAAATTGATACTGTCGTTAAACTAATAATATGCATGGGCTATTCTCTTCTGAGAGTGTTTGAAACTAGAAGGGGGATTTTGGATGAAATATGAAAATACTTTCTTTCTTCTTAGTGTTTTTTTTCTCTTATATTTCCCTATACTTTTCATTTCTCAGTTGTTTATGCCTGCTTGTATATCTGTATATTCTGTCTTTTTTTCCTTTCACTCATACCAGTACCAGCAGTTTAGATGCCTTAACAATGCAAATCAATTCACATACAATCACTTGAATAGTTACCATCACCACCGTTATGAGATATAATTGAGTTTCTCAAGGGACAGTTTTACAACACAATTTAAAAATGAGAAAAAGAAGAAAAAGCACAATTGGGCTGTTTACCTACATACTGTTTATCAGACCCAGCTCAGCAAAGCAGGGAAGGTTATGTGAATACATTTGTCCTTTTTTCTATATGTTTGGTTTATGATTCTAATTTAATATGTGGTACAGCTATGTGTTGCCAGGGGTGTGGGGTGCACTTGATTATTACTGAAAAACAAAAGGCTGCCTTTTTAAATTTTCTGTTTGGGCTCTGTTTGTGTGTGTCTGCTTCAAACCTTTATAAGGGTGAGGAGAATCATAAAAAGCCATATTGTACTCCTTCACGATCAGCTCCAAGTATGACATTCTGGTGATGTGATGTTACACACAGTGGCACACTGTTGTGTGTACATGTGTTGTCTGTTTTTGTCATAGTGCTGAAGTATGGCTGACTTGAATTGAGATGTACGTGTGTGTGTGTGTTTGTGTATGTGTATTTCAGAGCACAATAACCTGCCCTTCTGTGGGCCACTGATTCTCGAACTCTAATGCTAACTTGCTATGTTTACTTTACTACTAACTCTCTTTCCTCTCTCTACCAAATTGCCTCCCTCATAGTAATATATCACCAAAATGACCCCAAAGTTATCAAGCATCAAAGTGCAGGGCCCTTTGTGAATGCTCTAAAGTGGTGTGTTTCTTTAGCATAGTGTCTGCAAGCCGCCGCCATTGAGAGACTATGGCTTTTCATTTGCCGGCGTTGGAATTGTTTTGTTTGTGTGCTTGTGGGTCATTCTGTGTGGGAGTGAATTTATGTGTGTTTATTTGTGTGTGTGTGTGTGTGTGTGTGTGTGTGTGTGTGTGTGTGTGTGTGTGTATGTGTGTGTCTGTGAAGACATTTTAACAGAAGCCACTAATGACTGAGCTACATTTGAGCTCTTTTCTCATGTTCTAACTCTTTTAGCAGGGTGTTTCTTTCCTTTCAGATGAATACAACCGTACAACAATAGCCTCTTTGTACGTAGTTCAATCTTAATTATTAGGATGGGCAGCTGATAAAGCAACAAGCATTTCTGTAGGAAACAAAACTCAAACCAAATAAACTGGTCCCCCCCGCTGTTATTTTACTCTTCTTCTCTCTCTCTTTCTCTCACTCTCTGCCTCTGTCTCTCTCTCTCACTCTCCCTCTCCCTCTCTTTGACTGGATACACACTGAGCAGTTCTATTGATAGGGGAAATCAAGACAAAAACTACTGTATAGATTGTTATCATTTTTTGATGAAAGCTGTAAAATAACTTTTCAAAATTCACAATATTAAATTAAAGTTACTTCTTGTCTGTGATCTTGCAGGTGTCCTTTTCATCATTTAACAGATGCTCTACTCTAAAAAAATGCTGCACTGAATTGACTTGACTGAATCGTGTGATTTTTGTCCATGAAACAAATATATTACTTTAGCAAAACTTTGTTTTTTGGTTCATTTTTGACAATAATTGTGAACACATTTGAAAAAGTAAATTCAGTGTATCACTTTTCAGGATATCGGTTCTTTTCCAAATGGATTTCCATGCTGTCTTTCTTCTGTACATAAAGGAGTCCAAGGGTCACTTTTACAGTGAAGCCTGAGTTCCACGAAACTTTCTCTGTGACTTTAAGGTTGCACAGAGCAATTCAAAAACAAAGTTACACAATGTTTTTTATTATTGTGTTTTCACCTACCTACCTACCTACCTACCTACCTATATACCTACATACATACATACATACAGTGGGGGAAATAATTATTTGATCCCCTGCTGAATTTGTGAGTTTGCTGAATTACAAATAATATGAACAGTTTCTAATTTGTGTGGTAGTTTTATTTTTATGGAGAGAGACAGAATATCAACCAAAAATCAAGAAAAAACATGTTACATAAAAGTTATAAATTTGCATTTCACTGAGTGAAATAAGTATTTGATACCCAAGCAAAATATGACTTAGTACTGGGTGGAAAAACCCTTGTTGGCAAGTACAGCAGTAAGACATTTTTTGTGGCCGGTCACCAGGTTTGTGCACATCTCAGGAGGGATTCTGGCCCACTCCTCTTTACAGAAACACTCTAAATCCTTTAGGTTTCTTGGTTGCTGCTTGGGCAACTTGAAGATCCAGCTCCCTCCACAGATTTTCTATAGTATTGAGGTCTGGAGACTGGCTAGACCACTCTATGACCATAATGTGCTTCTTCTTTAGCTACTTCTTTGCTATCTTGGCAGTATGTTTTGGGTCATTGTCATGCTGGAAGACCCATCGACAAGCCATCTTCAGTGTTCTGGCTGAGGGAAGGAGGTTCTTGTCCAACATTTTACGGTACATGGCCCCATCAATTTACCCCTCAATGCAGTGAAGTCATCCTGTACCCTTAGGAAAACATCCCATGCTTGACTGTGGGTATGGTGTCCTTTGGGTCATACTCAGCATCTCTCTTCCTCCTAACATGGCGAGTCGAGTTTAAGCCAAAGAGCTTGATTTTGGTCTCATTTGACCACAGCACTTTCTCCCAAGCCTTCTCTGAATCATTTAGATGTCCACTGGCAAAATTAAGGTTGGCTGTACATGTGCTTTCTTGAGTAGGGGGACCTTACGGGCACTGCAAGATTCCAATCCATTATGATGTAGTGTGTTACCAATGGTGTTCTTAGTGACTGTGGTCCCAATTGTCTTCAGATCATTAACAAGCTCCTCCTGTGTTGTTTTGGGCTGATCCCTCACCTTCCTCATGATTGTCCTCAGCCCATGAGGCAAGATACTGCATGGAGCTCCAGACCAAGGGTAATTATTGGTCATTTTATATTTCTTTCATTTCCAGATAATCGCACCAACAGTTGTCACCTTCTCACCAAGCTTCTTGCTGATGATCTTGTAACCCATTCCAGCACTGTGCAGGTCTACAATCTTGTCCCTGATATCCTTTGACAGCTCTTTGGTCTTGCCTATGGTGGTGGAGAAGTTGGAATGGTAGAAACTGTTTCTGTGGACAGGTGTGCTTTATACACATAAGGAGTTAAGATCAGGAGTATCTGTAATTGATAGATTGATTGTAATCTGTGTGCAGAAGTTTAGCTTGGTTGTAGGTGATCAAATACTTATTTCACTCAATGACATGCAAATCAATTTATAACTTTTAATGTTTTTTTCTTGATTTTTGGTTGATATTCTGTCTCTCTCCATAAAAATGAAACTACCTCATAATTTAGAGACTGTTTATTTTTTTGTAAATCAGTAAACTTACAAATTGTTTCCCCCACTGTATCTATCTGCCTATTTGTCTGCCCATGTATTTTTGGCTTATATGTCAGTTATCTGTTGCATGCTGAACCTTTGAAATTAAAGTTTCCATAGTACTGCAACCCTGCGCTCTAGCAATTTTCATAAATTGATTCCCAAAGAAACCTGCTTAAAACTATGGACTCTCAATAACAGCAACGGTCGCATCTCACTGTTGATCGACCTACACTGGTTACCCATGGCTGCCTGAATTCAAGTCACTAACTCTTGCCTACAGAGTGACATCTGGGTCAGCACCCAGCTACCTTAATCTTATCATTGAGACTTATGTTCCTACTTGCTCCCTTCTGCGCCTCCAAGGAACATCGTCTGGCTCTGCTATCCCTACACGCAAGGCAAACCCAGTCTCTTATATGGTTTGCCACTGGTGGAATGAGCTGCCTAAACCAACAAGAGCAGCAGAATTCCTCTCTAGCTGAAGACAAATCTGTTCAGAGAGCATCTCCTCTTCTATTGCACTTTTTCTTACACTACTCTTATATAAAGATTTAGCAGTTAATCCTCTCCTCTGGTTTTCACAGTGTCCTGAAACTTGAATGTGTCCTCATATTATTAGTTGCTTTGGATTAAAGCGTCTGCCATACGACTGTAATGTAATGTTGTAATGTAACAGTCGACTAAAAAATCAGTATAAATGAAGGCCCAGATGTTTAATCACATATTTCCTTCAATTGGCTAATTGTGCTAACTGTTTACAGAAACATTAGCTTTGAGAAACTCATTTTTTTGCTGTCATGGCTCAAGTAACTAATAAAATGAAAAACAAAGTCCATTACAACAGCTGAGTTTCATAATGAAGTGAGATTTAGTTTCATGTATATTGCTTAGAAGTTTCACTGTGTTAAGTTAGCCTAACAAGATCAGACAGGTCAGACAGATCAGAACACTTGACAGTAGTTAGAATCTCTAATACTTCACCCTAGTCAAGATGTACTACACTTAAATATTTCTAATTTATAATAGCCAATTTCTAATTGACTATTAGAATCAATCATATTTGACAATAGCCTGGATCTCTAATGTGACTCAACTTAGCACTTTTGTGCTGCTATATCACCCAAACCAATATCGTCTATCATATCACAAGGTGCTCTATTTATGTGCCCTGTACCCACTTCACCACCTCCACCAATCCCACTCCCACTGATTACCCCTTAAAGAAACATGCTTTAATTAGTCCCATTCATTAATGTATTATACACCTGATAGCATAATGAATGTGCACTAAGAGTTGTCCAAACATGTTAATGATGGGCTCCCCAACTTAACTGAACATTGCACTGCATTTAATTGACTCATAATTTGCATTTACAGTCATCAGCAAAAATGAACTTTTTTTCCCTATAGTTTGCATATTTAATCTAAAACCCTCTTGATCTGCTTGTAAAAGTCACAGTCAAGTTTCTGCTGAACTTTATCTCAGCACCCAAGCTTCAGAGGGGGCTGCAAAATATGACCCTAAAACAATAATGAAATGCAAGTTTAAATCATTAACATCATCAACCAGTAAATCAAAGCGTAGCCAGTGGTTTCAGCAGTATGGCGCTGTTGTTTATTGCAGGCCTGATCCAATAGCAGGCGGTTTGTGAGCATGTACTGAACAAATAAAAGACCACAAACAAAGGAATAAACAAGGCTAAAGGGGTGGAAGAAGCGAAAGAGGAAGAAGAAGAAGACGAAGAAGAAAAGTTTTGTTGTCTGAACAACAAATCCAGATCACTTTTAAAAGAATCATTCAGTATGGGTTACTGAGATCAGGGCATATAGGAAAATAAGACCAAAGACAAACAGTCTGAATAATTCTGCAGTTGAACTATTCTGCAGTAGTCTTGGAATTGGCTTTATGCAGCAAAGTTGATGCCGCTGCTTTACACTGGAGAAGGGAATGTGAAGAGTGAAACTTTTATCTTCATCTTAATCTGTTTTATTGTTCGAACAGGAGGAAGAGCTTTAGATAGTCATTAGCTAATGGATTATTGAGAGAGACACAACCAGGCCCCAACCCCTAACCTCGACTACACACCCCTGCCGAGAGCCTCTTAGCACACAAAGCCTGCTTTGAACATTATAGATCCCAAGTGTGGTATCAAGCTTTTCCTTCTGTTTTCTCTCTCTCTCTCTCTCTCTCTCTCTCTCTCTCTCTCTCTCTGTCTTTCTCTGTCTGTAGGCTAATGGAAGTGAATGATTGATAGATGACGTGGATGACAGTTGGCGTGGAGATGAATATCAATGTCAGCTCCCTTTTCATTGTTGATGTGCGCAGACAGAGTCTCTGTAGAGTAGGCTTGACCTTTCATAGCATTAATGGTGCTGTTGATTACTTTGATATTGCACTTATATGGCTGACATCACAGCTTCACAATGTGCTGCATATGTAGTGCAGAGAGCAGATTTTTGACACTACTTTATTTGCATAAGACTGCGGTCATCCTGTACTTTCGTGAATAAAGCCATGTCCTTTTCTCTCTCACCTCTTCGCCCTTTAAAGTTATTTAGAGAAAAACCAATACTGACTGAAGCCAGTCTATTAAAACTGAGCAGACCGATAATGTACTTATGTACTTGGAACAACTTCTGATTTGTCAGAGTGAAAACCTGCAGACTGCAGCTTTTACTGAATAGATATCTAAGATATCAATGAAGATTTTTTATACAAAAATGGCCAAATTCATTGACATTTCCCTTTTATAAATTAAATGGTGACATATCCGAGTAACCTAGGGTCTCTTGAATATAATGTGTGGCATGTGTGACCATCTCATGTAAATATATTGTGAATGCAATTCTGTTTATACCTGACCAAAATACATGAAATTATTCTAGGTCTCTAAAGTTTAGAGAGAGTGTGTAACATTGTAAATCAAGTTGCCCAGAAACCAAACCCACCGAAGGGTAAACCCACTCCTAGCCTTTACCTTGACCATTCACTCATTTTTTGCACCCCTTTGATTCTAATACTTGTACCATTTTGAAATCTCACAGCATTAAGTTTCAGCTTTGCCTTAAAACTGGACATGCCAAACACTGAGCTCACTCTTACTGCATGAAGGCATCTTCGACCTGCAGTCTCTGCCAGCTGCTGCTGTGAAGTTCTGTAGCGTATGAATAGCTCTCCCCGGGCAGCATCCTTCAGATAATACCTGCAGATCAAGAGCACAACATGCAGGAGCTAGCCCTGCTGGTAGCTGTGAAATAAATTAATAAAGGGAAGCGCCTTTCTAGTGATTGAGAAGAGGAGAGCTGAAAGGTGTCTTTGAGGAGGAAAACAGGGGTCCCATTGGGGAGCTATGGTAGAATGGAGAAAAGGGACAATGAGGGAAGAGCAAGACAAAGATGGCGGACTTAAGACAAGAAAAAATGAGAATGAATAACAAGGTAAAAAAGGAACGTGCAGAAAAAGGACGAGTGAGAAAAAAGAGAGAACGAGAGTGGGGTTCTCCCAGCCCGCAGAGAAAAGAGAGAGAGAGTGAGACGTGAGATCAGAGGCAGACGTTGGAGGCTGTGGGGGAAGGTGCCAGGAGAGAGAAGAAAGAAAGCGTTGCCCAGGCTCAGAGCTGGGGGGGTACAGGTGGTGTTTTTTTGGTGGAGGTAGATGGTCTTCCCATGGGACACATGCCTGTCAACACACAAGACACAAAAACACTAGGGGTCGAGTCACAGGGACAGGGAAATGGGAGAGAGGGGGTAGGGACTGCATTTCAGCCTCAGGGCCCTCAGCTCTCTACATGCACGCACAAACACACTAACCTGAAGTATAGGCACTGCTTATTTTCCTGCACGCTAGGTGCTCTTCAGGCATGTCTTCATAAAAAGACGGAACAGCAAGGGGTTAGAATAATGCTTTACCGTGAAGTGTTACTCCCTGCCATGTCCTATGCACGTCTACTCTGTGACAGTGTTCAGATCAGATGTCACGTTGGCCTATTATCCCTGACATATGAAAACCTTGTAAATCTGTATTTTTTATTATTATTCTGTAAACATTTTTATAAAGATTAGCGAAACCAAAACATGACATTTTCACAATTTGTTTTACTATTGATGTCAATCAGCCAAAACATCTTTTATGATCTCATTGTACTTTTTAGTCCTATCCTGGAGCTACATGTCTAACGTATAGATATTTGGTCTAGATTTTAGACTTAACTTTCCAAGGGATTGTTTCTGTAGTGTAGCCAGCATATTGTGCAAATTGAGCACTTGTTTTATGAATAGCCCCACCTCTCACAAATAATAATTAAAAACAGTAATAGCCCTGGATCTAATAATGATCATTCCAAGCTATCATGGAGATGTGGCGACGCATGACCAAGACAAGACTAGCCATGGTTTTTGACATTACGTGACATGCTGTTACTGAAACACAGCAAAACTAAACCCAGGAGAATCTTAGAAATCTGTTGGTTGACTGACCAGTTTTGGGGGTAAGAATGTTTGTCTATATTTGATTTTTGGTCACCCCATTGGTCTTACTGTTTTCTTCTGCTATGAATTTACTGTTTCAAAGTTACACATTTTTTTCACCATGAAGAAGGCACAACTTTTGCCATGTGGCCGATTTAGATTCATGTGAATGTACCACAGAAAGACTTTCTCTTCTTTGTGCACAACTGCAGACATTGGTTAACATCTCCTAAAATCAGTTGTTCCATGTTGTTTGAGGTATCCAGTAATAAAACTGAAACTACAATGTCAGAAAGGTTTATGTCTCTCCAGATTAGTCTGCCAAAGAGCCATATTTTCACATAATGCATCCTTACATGTTTTTGTATGAGGGTCCACTCTGGTGCCATGTACAGTGACAGAAGTAGACCTGATTTTTGCACTGTAGACACTTTTCTCTTCTTACAAAACTCAGAAAGATTTATTGTAGTACAGATGGATACAGGGAAAAGGGCAAAAACATAAATCGAATTTACTTCCTATCCATTTGACTCATCTTTGACTGATAATATCTGTATTGCATGTGCTCTTCTCTTCTATTGTTTTGCCACAACATAAAGGCTGACAGAAAGGGTCAGCATTAAAGTTGTCTGCTATTATGATGCTCTCATTAAGTCCTCTCGCAATCATTGGCTAGACAACCAGTCTGAGTATTATCATCACCATCAAGGTCTCAGAGGTTCATTTGGTATGACCCATGCCAAGCAGGCTTTTACCTCATTGTCAAACTTGGGGGCCCATGTCAAAAAATGCAGTTTCTGCTATGAATTTACTGCCAGAAGTTATATTCTTAAATTGCAGGAAAAAAGTACACATATGCCATGTCAAAAGATGCAGTTTCCGCTATGAATTTACTGCCTGAAGTTATATTCTTAAATTGCAGGAAAAAAATACACATATGTCATGTGGGCAAAATCCAAAGGTGGGCACTATTCAGTCATAAAATTCCAGTAGTAAAGAAGGGCATGGGTTCTGAGGCAACTGACTCAGTGTCCCAAACAGCAGGTTAAGCCCTCCTCGAAGATCAGGCTGTAAGTTTAAAAGTGTGCATTTGGGGAAGACTCATGTGACATTCAGTCTCTGCATGCACCAGACAAAGCGAGATGATGTTATTAATCTTTTTATTTTTTAATGAGCTAATTTGCTTATTTATAGATGCAGTAAAAAAAAACATATTTAAAGTTGCAAGGACAATGCAGCCTAGTGACCAGTTACATTAATAAGTGCATTTTAACACATTTTAACATCTTCATCTCTACCATGTCGAGAGTCTCTCTACCATCTCATCCCATCTATATTAAAATAAGTCAGGATGACTATATATAAACTATCATAGAGAATAAATATATAATATGGATGTAGCACTCCAGGCCATGTCATGTACAATTTGATTAATACTTTCAGACACACTACTCTTTTTGGAGCACTGTCCTGGCACACGTTTTAGCAGAATTAGGGTAGAAGCCTTCTGTCAAGACAGTCATGTGATATTATCTCAGGTGGAATATGTAAAGCTATAGTTGTGCACTTTATTTTCTCATGACCATTTCACATTGTCAGCTCTGTCTAGTGCTTCGATCAGCACCCCCTCGTCATTCTCACTCTGGCCCTTACTGTATCTCCGATGAGCTGGAAAGGAAAGAAAGAAAAAAAACTCTGACTCAGGCAAAGCAGGAAGGCTGAGGTGACAAAGCCTGTTTAATAGCATGTGGGGGTATTACTCTGCTGGGTGGCTGATCAGAAGACCCACAGTAGGCGGGCTGGAGCGCGCTTGTTGTGTTTGATATTTATTCTAATTGCCGCAGGTAATTTACTGTGCGTGTCAGTCTAATGAGAAGGTCTCAGGGACCTAATGGATGATGGAGACTGCATCTAGCCGCTTAGTTCTCACCCATGCCACTGGTGAGGGCTGAGCCATTTGAACTCTGTTAGACAAACCTGGATATATATTTATAGGTTCATTTTACAACCTGCATAAATTAATCATTCTTTTAATTGCTCTGGTTAAAAAATTTTGAAAACTGGATATTTATTTCTCTTGTCTGTGGCTGTTGCCAGATGGCAATGAATGAGTAAATTGACTGCGTTAGAGGAGAGATGGCTGCATAATAAATACAAACCCATTAGAGCAGGTATCAATGTGGGATTTTTTTGGAGCTGTTTATTTATTATTTCCACTGCAGTAATTATTTATCTGAATGTTTGGTTATGATTAAAACATTATGGCTTTGATAAATGGACAGAGATGTGCCACATTAAATTCATGAAAGCCAAGTGGCTAAGTCATGAGTTCAGTGCACTGGCCAGTGTGTTTGATAGTGGTCATGTGTTTTAGTATTTTGTCTTTAGATTTATGAATGTGGATAATATCAAAAACAGATTCACTCATTGATCCATGGTGCTTGGTGCAGTCAAACCTTACAATCTTTACATGTTAACACACACACATAAACACATGAAAAATTGGTCCCATTTTATCCTGAGCACCCTGCAATGTCTCGTGGGCTCTTAAGGTGAAACTACTGAATAATTGTCATACTCTTTCAGAATCTGCTAATTCTGTGTTGCATGCTACAAATAGCCATTGCCAGAAAACAATGCCTTGGTTTCCGAGACATCTGAGTGAAGGACCACATGAGCTTTTCATCTGCTCTTAATGGGGTCACAGCAATGTCATGTTTAGCTGACTAGAATCTTGTGCATCCAATTGATAGAAGCACAATGATTGATTGTGGTGGTTTTGCATGGTATATATTCTATTCATTTAATTATGTTTACTAAGCACCATTAAGTGTCATTATATTTGTAATGGAACAAATGCAGAGTCACAAGTTAAGCTAATTGGTGATTAATGTTTTGTATCAGTGAAGGAAAATGGAAGATTTGTAATTTGATGAGACAATTCTGTATTTAAATGCTGAAACTGTAAAAATGTAAACAATGATGGAAATTAAGGCATTTTAATGAGAGTGGCAATTCACAGATTCACACATTTACTCCCCTGCACCATGCAATGACATATAGACGAAACACACTCCAGCTGACCTTAAAGCAATATACAAATCTCTGTGAAAGGAATCATGGTTTATTAAGGCAGAATGAAATTTTCTCTGTTTCGTAAATACTGAGAGAAAAAAAATAAATGTGCAAGTTTGTTTTTCTTTTCCTCCTTTCAGTTCTCTCTCTCCCTATTCTTTACTCTCTCTGTTCTTCACTCTCATTCTTAGTTTTTCCCTTTTCTCTTTTTCTCTTCTCAGTTTATTTCTTTCTCTCTCCCTCTCTTTCTCTCACTCTTATTTCTCTCTTTGCCTTTCTTTCTCTCTTACTCTTTGCCTCCCTCTCCTTCTCCCTCCCTCTCTTTTCTTATTCATCTTATTTCTTCTTCCAGCCCCTTTGGCTTACTTTTGTCTCTCTGTCCATTCATCTCTGTTGTCCTTGTGTGTGTATGATTGTGAAATATTCCTCTCTCTGTCTTCTTATTCATTCCATGCGGCCCCCTGCTCCCTCTATCTTGGCGGAGATCATGCCCAGCTCCTGGCTCATCTCCTCTGGGCTGGAGGGCTTGTGAAAACCTCCTGTTTACAGGCTCTGTTGCCCACGAAAATCAGCTACAGATTCCCATTAATCTCTGCTTGTTGCTGTTGTAGCTCAGCCAATGAAACAGTGTGTGACCACCACACGGCCCCATCCACTTTGGAGCGGAGGCTGCCAAGGCACTGTTAACCCCGGTGTGCAGTAGAGGGCAGACACATATAACTCCCTTTCACAGGCCTTGACAACTCCTCTGCTTGTGCTCTGCTATTTGTTACCGCTAATTTGACGTGTTTACGGCCTGCCTTCCTTATATTAGATACTTAAAGGAATCGATTGGGCTTAAATCGAAACACCTACAGCCATGCAGGCACGTCAATACGGAGATGAGTGCTTAATCTCAAGGACCAAGGAACTCGTGTTCCAGGGGGAGCAAACTTTGCACGTTTAATTTATGTATGTATCTCAATTACGGTCGAGCCTGTGTGTGTTATGTGCTTAATGGAGAGGTGAAGAGGAGTGTGATTTAGCTATCGCTGTGGCCTCGAGGGAGGTGAGGTGGGACTGCATGGCAGTCATATTTCCCAGCCTGACTTTGTGCATTGCATGATATGGTGCTTATTCATAAATAAGTTCTAGCGCTGCTGTTTAAGCCCTAGATGATCTGTAATAAAGATAAGAGGGATTCACCATGACTGTGTAACAAAAGGACTTATTATATAAAGACGCCTGTCCAGCTGGGTTCAAGCATGTGTGTGTGTGTGTATGTGTGTGTGTGTGTGTGTGTGTATGTGTGTGTGTGTGGACCATTGGGGAAATTGTGGGTAAGGATGACTAAACGTGTAACAGTATTCATAGGCTCATTATTTTTAGTTAAACCATGACAAACAGTGACACACATCTTTTTTATATAACTGAACTGAGCTTTAGTGTCTTGAAGTCCTTGAGTCTGCTGTGTGTATTGCTCTGCATTTGTTTCTTCACATTTGTGTTTCTCCACTTTTTGTCCTTCTGCAGCCCACTTAGCTGTGATGTCACAGACTCTTAAGAAGGACAATAGTGTGATTGTTTCTGCAATAAAACTTAAGAAGAACAGTAGAGTTCACTTGAATAACCTTCTAGTAGCTTGTTTTTGTTTTATGACAACTTTCACTTATGGCACTATCCCCTGTATTTTCTATATGGCTGAAGATCCTGTGTTTGGTTAAAAGGTTTAAAAGTTTTAGAACCTAAGCCTAACACAATTTTTCAGTATTTTTTAAGCCAATCTTTTCATACATTGACATCAGTGAAGCTCATTCATGTATTTTGACAGTTTCCTTTGACAGCATGCTTACCTCACATCAAGCCATTAACATTACATGTTTAAAGAAATCCTTAATTGTGAGTGTGTTTGCTGTTCGTTTGTTCGGGGAGGTTTTTTGTATTACACTCATCTCGGTTTGTTTAAAATGGACATGTAATAGAAAGCTGGTTCAGGGCATTCAGATATTTCATCTGTTTACTCCCATGCAGTCAGCTAAGTCTCTGGTCTCCCTGCTAGTACCCCATTACAATGTATTGCAATAAAGGTTTGGCAGATTTCATATCATGCAAACTATTAGGTTAGTTTCTGAGATAAATTGTTGATGAGATTGAGCAAGCTAACTTGATGTGTATTAAGAACATTATAAAATAATAATCAAGAAAACATTTTTACATTTTATTGTGATATTAAGCTTTCTTGTAACATTCAACAGAAATAAGAAACAGTTACCAGCACCTTTCTTGCTCCAGATAGGTTTGATATGGTCTCTGCTCTTGTCCCTCATTTTTGTAGGAAAAATGTAGAAACACCCACCAGCGGTGAGCACGGAGATCTGCAAATGAACGTATACTGGTGTCACTGGTGTATTGCTGTATATCACCAGATCATACTGCTGACATTTCAGCTTTGTCCAGACTTGTCATTAGTTCCCCAGAAACGCATTTGCATTTTTAAAACATGTCTTGTTTACCTGAAATGATACAAATTTGTTAGTCAAATTTAAACCTGCTAACACTATACCAGTAGTCACATCTTTTAAAACAAAACAACAGCAGAGCGCAAACTTCATGAAAAAGCATTCAAAAGTTGTGAATGTGTCACCGGTGACACCTTTCACATTAAATGGAAAAATGAAAGTCTAAGTTATGTGTATGATTTTATGCAGGTCAGGCAAAGGTCTCGAATATAAATGATCTAAAACGTGTAACCGGCTGTGTCTGCACCACTGCTGGTACTACCGGCTAACTACACTTCACTCTGCGCTGTGTGGTCCAGTGAAAGACTCATGACACCAAGGCCAGTGGTCAGGGCTTTATTCTGTATAACAGAAGAACACATATAGCACAAAATGGATGCTTCTCTCCTAACAAACACTCACTATCCCCAGCGCGTAACCGGCGAACTGAGACAATTAATGCATGTTTATAAAATAATTCTACAATATTAATTTAAAAAAATGCAAATACATAATTTAAAAACTTTCACCAAAGAATATCTATGCACCCCAATATGGCATTTTATCGTTTTCTCCTGATAAGGAAATGATCAGGAACAGTTAGAAAATCTGATAACACATATTTAACATGTTCAGGGCACGCCATACCTGTATAATAGAAGAACACATACAACACAAAATGGATGCCTCTCTCCTAACAACCGCTCACTACAGAGAAAGAGAAGAGTTTACTCATATAGGCTACACACGAGTTCAAAATAAAAGTTACAACCAACATCGTCATTGTAAAACTATCATATTACACAAAAAATCAATCAGGAAAGGAGGATTTTAATGTGAACTATTGGAAACCATAAAAAAAAATTTTAAAAATAAAACATTTATTTCATCCATTACATACGCACGTTTTCAGCTGTAGTTACTATTATTCCGTTAGCGACCAAGCTCATGGGATTCCATGTTGGCCAATGTCCTGAACTGCAGTGCCTTAAAAACCCAGTGATTTAATACAGCCCTGATACCTCCACCTTCCAAATTCTGATTTAACCCTTGATTTTGGGGTTACCTTGAGTTAATAGTTTCCAGACCAGCAGGTTCTCTGTGTGTTACTCCATCTCTCCTGACATCTTGGGTGTGCTGTTGGCCTTGGCATGATTATATTGCCCTGAACATGCTATAACCTCATGCTCCCATGTTGAGCCTTCACCTCTGTCAGCCAGAGCCAAACAGCATTTGGAACCTTATGTCAGTTTGAGTTTTGGGCCTTGAATTGCAGTGTTGTAAAACTTGTCATTACACTGCTGTTTACCTAATTTTCTTGACCAATAACTGCTTTTCCCTTCCTTCTCTTTCATTTTGAACTCATTTCATTTTTTCACTATGAGCAATATGCCAACGCAAGCCAGTTTTTACATGTTTTATGGATGTAAACAAAAACGATGATGAATGTTCAGTACTTTCCGTCACAGAATCACAGAGCGGGGATAGCCCTAAGGAAGGCAAACACTCCAGGCCGATTTTTATAATGAACCAGAGAGCTGTAGCTCTTCCATTGACCCCAAACCCATCCACCCCCCACCAACCCTAGCTCCTGCTGTCCACCCCCATTCTCCAAATTCAAACTCTCTATAGCCCACTTTCATTTTATGTTTTTCTTTTTTCTCTGCCTGAGTGGCTGAAGTAGGGGGCTATCCAGATCTAGCGAAAAAGGGAGAGCTCAGTGCATATTTCAAGTTTATGAAGCTTGAACACTCCTCACATTCCTGCATGATTACTCTGAGGGAGAGAAAGTACAAGGAAAGAAGAAGAAGAAAACTCAGAAGACAAAAAAATCTCATCTGGAAATGATTACATACTTTTTTCTTGCCTTCCTCTCAGCATTAACACAACATGACAGGCTATAAGCATTTTTGTGCCATATTTCAAAGTTATGGTTTATAAACATCTGGTGAAGCTCTCTGGCGTGCTCTTGGGGAAAGGAGATCTTTTTTCCACATTGCGCCATGTTTGTGTTGGGCCTGGCAAGGTGAGAAACTCCAGCGATGTGAGAGACCGTTGTTCAGCACTGCAGGGGAAGGAAAGGAAGGGGGCAGATATGAAATACTCTCTGGCCTCTCTCACAGCTTCAGCTTCAACCAAAAAAACCCTGTGGCCAGGAGCCACAGACACACGCACACACACATACACAAAACCTTGCAGTAAATGCCCCAGGCAGTAGGACGGAGCATGTGGCAAGACCAAGTCACTCCACTGCATGAATCAGGTAGATTGATCCATCTCTCTCTCTTTCACTCTGTTTCTGTTTTCTCACTATGTGCACATTCACCAATGACTCATGAACCTTTGAAGGAAAAAGTCAATCTCAAATGTCTGCACAGCCTGTCTATGATAAATCTTTATGATCATAAATCTTTATCATAGCAAATGTTCTTTTTTTGTGTGACTATATTTACTGAGAATCCCCAGCTGTTATATTTTTAATCTGCATTTTATACATACAATGGGAACCAATTTTATTCCCTTTGTATGCTTCACAGTTTCAGGTAAATTAGTCTTCTGATATCAACAACTGAACATCTGCTGTGGTGGTCTTTGCTTAAAGTGTCTTCCAGTCCATTTTCTGTCTCTTTGTGAACTTCCACTTAAAGCGTTCATGGGAATCTTTAAAAAGTCATGGCTCCTATAAAAAAAGACTGTAAGCATTTGGTATTGTTGTGCTCTAGCCTTTCCCCGTTAACAAAGGCTACATTGATTACGTTCTGAAAAAGAATGTCTGTCTTTCCCCGGGCCGGTGTCTGATGTGTTTTTCTTGGCGGGCTCAAGTTAAACTTTTGTCGTTTACTCAGCATATTTTAACAAATTAGAAATCCAAATCACAGCCGTGTTTTGGTTTCAGTGTAACGGTTCCGCAATTATATTTCAAAACACAGCCAAACTGTTTGACAGGCAAATTGAAATAGCTAAAACTATTTCAAGAACATGCTTTTTGAGTTAGGACCAAGCTATTATGATAATGGAAATGTGTAGTGGTCCTCCTCTGTCATATGAGCATAACTGGCAACGTACAGGCTGATGTGATATGGATGGATTTTACAGTATATTCTGACACAGGGCCACTGGGGAACAAGCCTATGTAGGTATGCACTCTAGGTGACCTTATATACAGAGACTCTCTCTCTCTCTCTCTCTCTCTCTCTCTCTCTCTCTCTCTCTTTCTAATGTTTGCATGCTGAGAAAGACAGAGAGAGAGAGAGGGAACAGGATAGGGGGAAGCAGAAGATAACAAATATATCCCTGCATTTCCTGGACTATATTGGTCCTGTGTTTTGTCTCCTAATTCTTTGCAGAAAGCTAAACTTAAATTTGTCTCCATGCCAAATAACTATATCTAGGAAAAAACAAAGGAGTGTATAAATTACCAGAACACTTCACAAATGTAAATAACTATAGTACTACCTAGAACAAGAACCTACAAATTCAAGCTCTTGATAGACCATCAAAACAAAAAAATCTATTTTATCTCACTTCTCTGTTGTGCCTAAGGCATGAAACCTTACTAAAATATTCTATCTATCTATCTATCTATCTATCTATCTATCTATCTATCTATCTGTAGAGAAACTAGTTATTGTGGAGTGTGGATTTAAAAAAGATTGTAACAATAATTTCATCTATAACTGTTTTTTATATTTAAAAATGCTCCACTATAGAGACACTTGTTGAGTTGGTACTGATCACAGCACTGGTGATAATGACTCAACATCTTACTTAACGTCCCTAAAACCTTCTCCACAGAAAGTTATTTCACAAAATACCTAAGAATACACTGCCTGATGTCTGATATTATGTATTCACCTAAAATGTATTTTAAAATCATTTACAATTTAGAGGTACATGTAGGCCTTTGAAAGACAATATAGGACCCAATTTTTTGGGCTCAGATTTAGCACTATTTTAACATTATCCACATGACATATACAATTCTGTGAGCTCTGTAAAATATGATTTGTCCCCTCTTCAATTCCTGTATAGCTGTCACATGAAATCTTCAAACTAGTTTTAAAATTGGACATAAGTAACCTGAGTAAACACAAAGTATTAAGGTAAAATGATTATCCCATTTAGTTACTCAGTCAGCTCAGTAAACCAAATTTAGTTTATGATTGGGATCAATTAGACTAGACAAACTCAGACTTTTTTACTACTCACCCTGTTGAATCTAAACCTCACTTAAGCAGGACCTTTTCAGCAATATGCAGTATGCTTAAAGGTGATGATAAAAAAGTCCTTGTCATATAGCAGCCTGAAAAGAGTAACAAAACCATTTTTAATGCTCTCAGATTTCAGTGAACCGCAATTAGAGCTGTATTAGGGATTTTAGACTAAGCAATATCTGGGAAAAAAAAGATTTTAACCTTGTTTTACAAAATTTTACCTTGTTTTACAAAAGATATCAACAAAAATGCATATTCTAAATGAGGAAAAAGTTAGGACACCTAATAGCTAGCGGTACCCCCTTTGGCTGAAATAACTGTAGTGAGACATTTCTTTTAGCCATCTACCAGTCTCTGAAATCGGTCTGAGAAATGTTTGGTCCACTCCTCAAGGCAGAATTCTTTCAGCTGTGAGATGTTTGAGGAGTTTCTTGCGTGTACAGCCCGTTTCAAGTCACCCCACAGCATCTCGATGGGATTAAGATCTGGGCTTTGACTTCACAGTGGTTTCAGGGTGGATTCTATGATAGTAAGCTGGCTAGGTCATGCTGCAGCACAGCATGCCCAAACCATGACACTTCCACCTCCATGCTTCACAGTTGGTATGGGTTTTTTCCTGGAATGCTGGATTTGGTTTATGCCAAACATGTCCTCTTTTCTGGTGTCCAAAAAATTCAACTTTAGACTCATCGGTCCAAAGAACATTATTCCAGAAATCCTGGTCTTTGTCTACGTTCTCTCTGGCAAATGTCGGCCTGGCCTTCACGTTTCTTTAGAGAGCAAAGGTTTCCTCCTTGCACACCTCCCATGCAAGTTAAACTTGTGCAGTTTCTTTCTAACTGTAGAGTTGTGCACTTTCACATCAACAGTAGCAAGAGTCTACTGTAGGCCCAAGGATGACATTTTGGGGTTTTTGGAGACTTGTCTTACCATCTTGTGATCTGCTCTCAGGGTTAACTTGCTTGGATGGCCAGACCTGGCCATGTTGGCAGTTGTTTTGAAATTCCTCAACCAGTGGAATGGCTTATTTTAAATTATTATGATATCTTTTTAAATCCTTTACCAGACTCATAATCTGCTACAGTCTCCTTTCTGAACGCCTCAGTCAGCTCTTTCAATCTCACCATGGTGTTCCCTCTCACTTCAACAGTCAGGAGCACAACAAACTAAATGTCTGAGGCTTAAATAGCGCAAGCCTCCTTCAATATACTGAGTAACATTCTAATCATGTGCTAATAATGTGATATAGCTGTGATTGCATTTTTGTAGAATTACATTGTAGACTTTGCCTTTTCTTCAGTTTTAATTGTTTAATTACATGACTTGAATCTCCCAGTATTGGCTTTCAAAGGGGTCCTAATTTTTTCACATGACTGTGTATATATA